>CM040122.1:437909025-438171254 GCA_022559845.1 Amorphophallus konjac
ATTGTACATGATCTGTCTTAAACACAGCTGAGTGGTGGCTAAATTACGGCACAAGTGCACCCGTATTAAGGAAGATCGCAATGAGAGTTCTATCGCAAACATCCTCGTCGAGTGGGTGTGAGCGGAATTGGTCGACGTTCTCCTTCTTGCATACTAAGCTGAGGAATAGGCTAACACACCGCAGGCTAGACAAAATGGTGTATGTTCATTACAACATGAGGCTAAAGGTCCGGCATGTACAAATGGATACAAGGAGAGGAGAGGGAGATTACGACCCAACGGATGCTGTGTACTTGCGAGACGATGACGACCCTATGGTAGCATGGGTTGCAAGAGCCACAACCGAGCGTGGTGAGGCAGAATTAGACGAGGAGGCTGAAGAACCTGGCGAGACACCACGGCCTAATACTTTTCTCGTATCAGCTGTACAAGAGGCAGTCGGGGAGGGAGATGACACCCATGTGCATTTGGGTGGTGACGACTCTGCAACGGGACGTGATGATGAAATTAATTTAGATGAAGACCTCGTCATTGGGGGTGGAGACACATCGTATGCGTATGATGATACAGCATGGGAGCGATTGATCCAACCCCCATTAATTGAGCGTCAAGAGCCACCTCAGGTGAATTAATACATGAAAATCGAATCGCAAATTTCATTAGATAGCATAGTCATATATTTATGTATGATAGCAATATATTGCAGGTCAGTCCGACAAATGATAACATTGCGGGAGAACAGTGGTCTCGAGTTGCTGTACCGCGGCATTCAATATCTGCGGAACCAAGAAGGTTATCCACTTCAAGAGAGGCTAGGGGGAGTTCCTCATTTAGAGAGGTGAAATTATATTGTCATTTCTACATTTGTTAATATATAATTCATTGGTAATTGAATATATTCTTCTTTCAATTGTGTAGTCTTCGGGAGCATCGAAACAACCATCTCAGTCTGCTGCGCCCCGACGCTCAACATCTAAGACTAAGGCACCCAATCAGTCTTCTCAGGTATACGTACAGACTTACACAATAGAAAGTAAATTGAAAAATTATCTAAACAGGCTTCTGCTTCTCAGGCATCTATAGGGACACAACATGCAGCATGTAAGCCGCCCCCTGCTCCACAGAAGAAAAAATCATCATGGACCACATTATTCACCAGCAAGAAGGACAAGGGACCACCATTAAATCCGATAGATTTTGCAGACATGGAGACATTAGATCCCAATGCAGATGACGACACTACCGAGCCTTCTGTTGAGCCCCGCATTAGTGGGAGTCATGACTCCGATGCTGAGAGTACACCGACAGGGTCTTCATCCCATGGAGGTGGTGGTTCTCAAGGTGACCAACGGAGTCCTCGTGAGAATACGAGTGCTGGTGGCAGAGAGTACAGCAGTGGTCATAGTAGAGGTCGTGGGGGCCGTCAACATGGCGCATGGACAGAGGAGCAGCACTTCACACATGCCACGCAAGATGAGGACCACGGTGTTCCACTGCCAGGGACGAGACGGGCAGCTGATCATTGGGATCCCTACTATGGAAGTTCGGTTGCAGACAGTACCAGCTATCAAGGCATGTTGTCTGATTTTGAGAGGATGAGCACACATGACTCCCAGGGATCTGGAAGCTCGTATGGACGGTCATGGCCGCAGCAGCCGATGTATCATGGCGACTCAGATAACAGTAGTTCATTTTTCCCATCGTATCCATATCCTTATGCCGCAGCTACGTCAGTAGAGGTCGTGTACGCACAAGGTTCGCATGAGTATGAATACTACGTACGCATGTACTGGGAGAACTATTCAGGTTCAATGCGCTATGAAGACTATCTGTCCTATCTGCGGACCACATTTAATGTCAGATTGTTTGGAGATGGGCACTGGCCCAGTTTGGGTCCATAGGCTTTATTAGTATGTATCATTTGGTTACATTTAGAACTAACTAATAATTAATTGTACATTTCTTCATATATAGAGTTTTGTACTTGTCATCGAAATCACTAATGTAAACTTTTACATCATTTGCAGGTCATCATGGACGGACGGCGTCACCCTGCGTGGGAGCATGGATATTCTGTTGAGGGTGATGGACATGTGCACTGTAGATACTGCGAACATCGCGTCACCGGCATACACAGGTTTGCGGAGCACCTTGCGGGAGTGGGACGCGATGTTCGTGCATGCGACCGAGTTCCGGGAGATGTTCGACATTCCTTTCGGACACAGTTACATGATAGATACGGTTCTCGTAGCACACCGAGGACATCTTCTTCTACGTCCCGGGTACCTCCACCACGAGCACATGGCGGAGCAGGATCTTCCTCCACGTCCAGAGTTCGAGCAGCACCAGCACCAGCACCAGTCGCACATGATAGAATTGAAGCTATAGATGTAGTGAGGACTTTTTTTACAGATTTTCATGTACCCTCCACCGCAGCACACGACCCATCATTTGTGCAGATGGTTACATATTTTCAGTCTCACCCATATGTACCTCCACCCACTAGGATAGAGTTAGATTATACGGGTGATCAGTCTCATGTATCTGATGATGAGTTTTGGGATTCGGGCTTCACTGATGATGAGGATTAGTGAGTTTTGGGTTTCGGATTACACACATGAGGAGGATGAGTGAGTTTTGGGATTCGGACTTCACAGATGGACACGGATTAGTGAGTTTTTGTATTTTATACTTCATGAATGAATGTCATTATTATGTCACTGTTTACTTTTACATATTTAGTAATTAAAATAAATTTTTATGTATTATATATAATAGGATGTTTAATTAAGCAGTGTAATATGTAATTTTTATATAATTTAATATGTATAATGTAGTATGGATCTATTATCATAAATAAATTATACATTCTAATATTTTTAAATATATATATACCATTTAATCTTTCAAAATAAATTTCTTAAAAATTTTAAAAAAAATTCCAAAAAAATCGCGTGGAGAGCCAAAGGGCGGACCGGGTCGCTTTGCGACCCGCCCGACCCGACCCGTCCCGCACCGAGACCGGGTCGGCCGGGTCGGACGGGGCGGCAAACCCTGCTTCTATGGAGATTTTTGATAACACGGAAGTCAAGACATATGAGCAGACCTGTGGTAACAATTAAAACCTATCAGATGCATTTGTCAATATCACAGTGAAAATAGTTTTCAAACGCAGTCTTAAGTTAGACGAAGAGTTAAGTTTAACCACGGAAGAAATTTCAGATTTAAGGGGTATAGAAGAAAATACAAGGGTTCGAGGGTATATCATCGAAGACGAAGATTTTCAGAGTATATTTGTATAATGATCCTTTCCAACTTGGACCCACGCACCGTTTCCGGTTGGCCTGCAAGTAATTATTTGAGGATAAGAAAGTGGGTACTTTGTGGTTTGTTCTCTAAACGCCGTTTTCGAAAAGCGCACCCCCCCCGCCCCTACCTTTCACTTTCTCCACGTCATCCTCTCTCTCTCTCTCTCTCTCACACACACACACACACCTCTCTCTCTCTCTCTCTCTCGCGCGCGCACACACACACACTCCACTCGCTTTCTTATTTTAATGAAATTTTTATTTCAAAATTTACATATGCTCTCATAGACTCACAGTCTCACTACGAAAAAATCACAAAAGTAACTCTCATGTAAATATATTTGCTTTTGTACATCCACTAAATGTTAAGCCCTTTTGGTAGGATCATGCTGCACGAATGTGTGAAGCTCCCGAAACGCCGTTTTAAGAAAATCACACACCTGTTAATGACAAAAATAATTTCGATAGACCCCGTTATTATCTTTGTATTTTCTGGCGATCTAAAAACACCGATCAATATGTACGTAGGATGCATAGATTTCTTGAGCAATGCTGCTCTTTTTGTGTCTTTCACTCTGCAGGTAGGTCTCATTTCGGTCATGTAACTTCGTGATCAAATAAATAAAGTAAAGATTGGTTCAAAGCTTTTGTTTCGATGCTTCTAACTTTGAGAACACTGCATTTAAGCTCTACTCTTTTTTCTTATGTATTTTTTAAATTAAATTAAATAAAAGAGTGTAACAAATTAGGTGATGGAGAAGATTAGAGATCAACACCTAACTCAAATAACCTTTAAAAAGTTATTTCCATCCCATAAGAACAAAACCCCACACATGTACATGATGGAACCTTTTACAAAAAAATATTTTTACAATTTGTTTACCAAAGAAAGTTCATATGTAAAAGAAACATTTTGTCCTGGTGTTAGCAAGGTTTGCCGACCCGGTCGACCCGGCCGTCCCGGTCGACCCGGTCACGGCGCGGGACGGGTCAGGTCGGCCGGGTCGCACAGCGACCCGGTCCGCTCCCTCGGGCTCTCGGCACGTGATTTTTTATTTTTTTTTAAAATTTTTAATATTTTTTTGAAAGATTAAATGTTATATATATTTAAAAATATTAGAATGTAGAGTTTTTTTATGATAATAGATCCATACTAAATTACACATAATTAATTATATAAAAAAGTACATATTACACCGCTTAATTAAACATCCTATTATATATAATACATAAAAATTTATTTCAATTACTAAATATGTAAAAGTAAACAGTGACATAATAATGACATTCATTCATGAAGTATAAAATACAAAAACTCACTAATCCTCGTCATCTGTGAAGCCCGAATTCCAAAACTCACTCATTCTCCTCATCTGTGTAGCCCGAATCTCAAAACTCACTAATCCTCATCATCAGTGAAGTCCGAATCCCAAAACTCACTAATCCTCGTCATCAGTGAAGCCTGAATCCCAAAACTCATCATCAGATACATGAGATTGATCACCCGTATAATCTAACTCTATCCTAGTGGGTGGAGGTACATGTGGGTGGGATTGAAAATATGTAACCATCTGCACAAATGATGGGTCGTGTGCTGCGGTGGAGGGTACATAAAAATCTGTAAAAAAAGCCCTCACTACATCTATAGCTTCAATTCTATCATGTGCGACTGCTGCTGGTGCTGGTGCTGCTCAAACTCTGGACGTGGAGGAAGATTCTGCTCCGCCCTGTGCTCGTGGTGGAGGTACCCGGGACGTAGAAGAAGATGTCCTGGTGTGCTACGAGAACCGTATCTATCCTGTAACTGTGTCCGAAAGGAATGTCGGACATCTCCCGGAACTCGGTCGCATGCACGAACATCGCGTCCCACTCCCGCAAGGTGCTCCGCAAACCTGTGTATGCCGGTGACGCGATGTTCGCAGTATCTACAGTGCACATGTCCATCACCCTCAACAGAGTATCCATGCTCCCATGCAGGGTGACGCCGTCCGTCCATGATGACCTGCAAATGATGTAAAAGTTTACATTAGTGATTTCAATGATAAGTACAGAACTCTATATATGAAGAAATCTACAATTAATTATTAGTTAGTTATATATATAACCAAATGATACATACTAATTAAGAGTATGGACCCAAACTGGGCCAGTGCCCATCTCCAAACAATTTGACATTAAACGTGGTACGCAGATAGGACAGATAGTCTTCATAGTGCATTGAACCTGAATAGTTCTCCGAGTACATGCGTACGTAGTATTCATACTATTGTGAACCTTGTGCGTACACGACCTCTACTGGCGCAGCTGCGGCATAAGGATATGGATACGATGGGAAAAATGAACTACTGTTATCTGAGTCGCCATGATACATCGGCTGTTGCGGCCATGACCGTCCATACGAGCTTCCAGATCCCTGGGAGTCATGTGTGCTCATGCTCTCAAAATCAAACAACATGCCTTGATAGCTGGTACTGTCTGCAACTGAACTTCCATAGTAGGGATCCCAATGATCAGCTGCCCGTCGCTGCCGTGGAGCACCGTGGTCCTCATCTTGCGTGGCATGTGTGAAGTGCTGCTCCTCTGTCCATGCGCATGTTGACGGCCCCCACGACCTCTACTATGACCACTGTTGTACTCTCTGCCACCAGCACTAGTATCCTCACCACGACTCCGTTGACCACCTTCACCACCGCCACCTCCATGGGATGAAGACCCTGTCGGTGTACTATCATCATCGGAGTCATGACTCCCACTGATGCGGGGCTCAACAGAGGGCTCGGGAGTGTCGTCATCTGCATTGGGATCTAATGTCTCCATGTCTGCAACATCTATCGGATTTAATGGTGGTCCCTTGTCCTTCTTGCTGGTGAATAATGTGGTCCATGATGATTTTTTCTTCTGTGGAGTAGGGGGCGGCTTACCTGCTGCATGTTGTGTCCCTCTAGATGCCTGAGAAGTAGAAGTCTGCTTAGATAAATTTTTAACTTACTTTCTATTGTATAAGTCTGTACGTATACCTGAGACGACTTATTGGGTGCCTTAGATGTTGAGCGTCGTGGCGCAGCAGACTGAGATGGTTGTTTCGATGCTACCGAAGACTACACAATTGAAAGAAGAATATATTCTATTACCAATGAATTACATATTAACAAATGTAGAAATGACAATATAATTTCACCTCTCTAAATGAGGAACTCCCCCTAGCCTCTCTTGAAGTGGATAATCTTCTTGGTTCCGCAGATATTGAATGCCGCGGTTCCGCAACTCGGGACCACTGTTCTCCCGCAATGTTGTCATTTGTCGTACCGACCTGCAATATATTTCTTACATCATCATACATCAATATATGACTACGCTATCTAATGAAATTTGCGATTCAATTTTCATGTATTAATTCACCTGAGGTGGCTCATGACGCTCAATTGATGGGGGTTGCATCAATCGCTCCCATGCTGTATCATCGTACGCATAGGATGTGTCTCCACCCCCAATGACGAGGTCTTCATCTAAATTAACTTCATCATCACGTCCCGTTGCTGACTCGTCACCACCCAAATGCACATGGGTGTCATCTCCCTCCCCACTGCCTCTTGTACAGCTGATGCGAGAAAAGTATTAGGCCGTGGTGTCTCGCCAGGTTCTTCAGCCTCCTCGTCCAATTCTGCCTCACCACGCTCGGTTGTGGCTCTTGCAACCCATGCTACCATAGGGTCATCATCGTCTCGCAAGTACACAGCATCCGTTGGGTCGTAATCTCCCTCTCCTCTCCTTGTATCCATTTGTACATGCCGGACCTTTAGCCTCATGTTGTAATGAACATACACCATTTTGTCTAGCCTGCGGTGTGTTAGCCTATTCTCAGCTTAGTATGCAAGAAGGAGAACGTCGACCAATTCCGCTCACACCCACTCGACGAGGATGTTTGCGATAGAACTCTCATTGCGATCTTCCTTAATACGGGTGCACTTGTGCCGTAATTTAGCCACCACTCAGCTGTGTTTAAGATAGATCACGTACAATATAATAATTAGATGTAAAAATTACTTCTCGAGATATAGAAGGTACATTGTGAAGACACATTACCTGGGTCGAGTCTGTCACGACTGGCCATGGCATTAGGTGTCGCAAATGAACCAATTGCCTCTCTAAATGTTTTCATCTGCATTATCAAAAAATATGAAGTGTATATTTCATTTAATATTGTCAATGTTAAAATATCCAAGTATACCTCATTCAACGCATCAGCAGCATCTGTTGGGGTGAAAGACAACGGTCTACCACAATGTTGACCGATTCTATCAACGTATCGTCATAAGCAAGGCCCCGAGCATATTGGAAGGCCGGATGTAGATAGTACGCTGCAATCGTAAGACAATGAATTACATATTAGTATCAACTGAAAATCACAGCTCATTGATTGGACGAGAATGTAAGTGTTTACCTGCCATGTGAAGATCGCGGCTCATTTGTCTGTCCCATCTGTCCTCCACAATCTCTAGAATGGTGGGTCCATATTTTTTGGACGTTGTAAGGATCTTCCGCTTGGCAGCTTCTATTTTACTGTACACCAACCCATGGTTGGTACTCTATCCCCATCCACACATCGCAGTACCTCATACAGTGGCTCTATCAATGACACTAATACCTTCACTCTATCCCAAAAATTCGAGGTGTTGACAATCCCCTCGACCTCCGCCCCTTCACGTGAAGCAGCAAAAGAGGAACTCAGCCAGATCTCACCTCTAAACATTTGCTTCAACCATCCTTGTGCTTCAGTAGGCTCTGCAATGCGATGTAGTTGGTGGCAAATCGTGTGATGCCAGGCCTCAACAGTTCGCCGCCACAATGCTCCCTCATCCATGCCAATACAAGTGTGTGGTTGTAGATATATTTCGTGATTTTTTGTGCCACCTCGACCACATATTTTACCATACGAAGCTGCCCAATCTCCTTCAGCATCAGATCTACACAATGTGCTGCACAAGGGGTCCAGAAAATGTGCCGTTTTTTCTTCATTAGCTCCTCCCCAGCCTTCTTATAGTTCGACCCATTGTCAGTCACCACTTGCACAATGTACTCCTCCCCAATCTCAGTCACCACTTGCTCCATCACTGACAAAATATATTGGTGACTGTGAATTTGACCAGACGCATCCACTGATTTGTGAAAGAATACCTGTCTGTCACAATAAACAAGGAAGTTGATCAGGCTAGATTTTGTGGTACCTGACCATCCATCACACATCAGTGTGACTCCGTACTTTGTCCATTTCTGCTTGAATGAGTCAATGTAACTCTTGATCTCAGCAACTTGTTCATCAAGATATACGCCAGCCAATTCTCTCGCTGTAGGTGGTTGCACGTGTAGTCCAAGGACCTGTGCTTCCTGAAACATTGGCTTGTAGTAAGGGCTATTGGCTGCATTGAAAGGCAGACCCGCGTGGTGCCACCATTTTGCAACAGCCTGACCAAGTTTCCATTTAGATCCCTTCTGGCCATATGCATCGTCTATCCTCGTTTGCTTGCCATGCTCTCAGGATAGTGCACCGGGCTCCACGTCTTCAATGTTGATCGATTGTGTCCTTTTTCTTTGTGTCCCCGAGTCACCAGTCAATAAACTTCTTATGCCTCGTGGTTGTCGAGTCGTAGATGAACCACCACTCCCTGATGCTCCGGTCCTCGCCGCCTCGCGACTACGGACTATAGTCTCCTCGGGATGTCTTGACTCTTCCCTGCTCTGACGTACTGCCTCACGAAACTCGGCTTCGTATTGATCGTTCACAGTGACATACACATTAGCCTGCTCAGTACGTGCTTGTTCATCTTCGTCACTGGGTGTCCATGCACATTCCTCCTCGTTGCTGCCGCTTGCTATTCCGCTCACTGCCGCTTGATCCCTTGTCTTCTTTTTTTCCATTTCTTGCATCTCAGCTCTCTTCTCCCGCAGGTGCCTAGCCATTGCAAGTTTCACATCTCTAGGCACATGGGTACACTCAGCAACCTCAGAGTATCCTGCCCCGGCTCCTCCTGCCAAATGCTTCTTCAACCGAGACACCCCTCCTCCCCGGTGTTCTATTTTACAATAGTTACAACGCCAACACCTACGGTTGCCATCCAACAAAACTCCGTGTGACCACCCAATATCATTTGTTCGTTCCTTAGGAGCCATAGAGTGCTATCTCCTAAAATTAAGAAATTCAAATTATGAAAATATATTATTTCCCATCTACAACTAACAATGAACATAATTTCATTATTTACGTATCATGCAAGACTAAATTCAATATTTAATACATCTTCATATAATTTAGTTCAAAATAATATCATTATTTCTATAACCTACATATAAGGTTAATATTTATAACTAATTAGATATTTACAATTACATCTCTAATTAGATATTTAAAATTACATCTCTAATTAAATTACATGCCACATATAAAGTATAAACATCTCTAAATAATTTACATTATACATATAAGTTAACTTTAAAATTATTTATAAAATATTCAACACTAAATTGTATTTACATTAAATTAAATTACATCATGCAATTCAATTAACTAATATACATTATGCATTTAAAAATATTTTACATCTACAACTAATAATGATATTAATATAAGTATTTCTACACCATACAATACTAAATTTAATATTTAATATTACATTTAAATTAAATCTAATATTTAAACATGAATTGAATAACACATCAAAAAATAAATTTATTTCTACAACACGAATTAAATATTATTTATATTAATTCTACAAAATGAATTAAATAATACATAATCAAAATGATATTTATACAACGTAAATTACACAAAAATTATATTATTTGTATAACATGAATTAAATAATATATTAATAATAATATTAAATAATATAATAAAACATTTTCCTATATTTTTTAATTAAAAAAACCAAAAAAATTAAACAACCCCCCCCCCTCACCCTCCCCGCCCCCCACCGGAGGTGGCGGCGATGGTGCAGACGCCCCCCCTCCCCCTCTCACCCTCCCCCCTCACGGTGCAGACGCCCCCCCTCCCCCTCCCCGACGCCCGTAGACGCCCCCCCTCCCCCCTCTGACGGTGCCCGCGACGCCCGCCGCCCGCAGACGCCCCCCCTCCCCCCTCTGACGGTGCCCGCGACGCCCGCCGCCAGCAGACGCCCTCCCCCCTCTGACGGTGCCGGCGACGCCCGCCGCCCGCAGACGCCCCCCCCTCCCCCCTCTCACGGTGCTCGCGACGCCCGCAGACGCCCCCCCTCACCCTCCCCCACTCCCGCGGTGGCAGATCTACACAATCCTTACCCTCCCCCCACCCCCCCTCCTCATCCTAAAACAAAAATTTAGGGCACCTGCCTCTGATCGCCGGTCGTCGCTGCCGTCCGGTGCCGTCCGCCGCCGCTCTGCACCGCCCACACCCGCCGGCCACCGCCTTCAAGCCGCTGTGGATGCCAGACCCGTCCGCACCTCGGCCCGCTAAATGGGCGACCCGGCACGTACGCGCCGTCCCGCACGAACCACACCAGGCCCTCCTCGACCCGCTCCGGTACGCGGCGGGACGCACGGGACCATGCGGTCCAGTGCGTCCCGGCCTCGACCCACCGCCCGTGCGACCCGGCGCCCGCCTGGGTCGGGTCGGGTCGTGCGGGTCGGGGCGGGACGGCAAACCATGGGTGTTAGTAGATAAAAGATAAAGTTTGACGATTAGATCGTATCAACTATATCAATATTTTATCGATACGATATGATACAATAACATATTGCATTGGATCGCCGTGTATTAAGAATAGAGAATCATATATAATTTAATTGATCAGAGTCCCACGTTTAAACGTGAGATCTCTGCTTTGAATCTCACATTTATCTTCCGTTTTTTTCTTTTTTATAAAGGATTTCTCTCCCATTTTTGACTTTTTTTCTCAAAAAAATAATAAAAAATTCAAAAGAGCATGTTATTTATGAGAATCAAACTTGAAATCAACGGCGGTAAAGATTCGTCTCTAACAAATTTAGTTATCAAGATATACTAATTATAGAATAAAATATGTAATATTTAAGAATATAAATATTATATTAATTATATCGATTTTTAACTAATGATACGTACGACAACTAATGTATCGAATGTAAAATCACGTTATTAGGGTGTATACAGATGAGAGCGAGGGGGACCGTCCGTCCTCTCCCCCTGCAATCACCTCAAGTCACGCATTTGGGGAAGCCACTTCCGCATCCGTTGCGCACTCAATTATCGCCTCAGGTCACGTCACACACACGGGGAGACACATGGGCCAATGAGAATGTGATGCGTAGATTGACTAACACAAATTTCACAAACAACTACTAAACATTACTCTTACTATATATATATATATATATATATGATAGAACAAAACAAAAAACAACCCAAAAGCGGAAGGAAGCGATAGAACAAAAAAGCACCACCAGAAAAGCCAGACCCCGCACACTCCTCCACCCCGCCCGGCGCTGCTACAGCAGAGAGAGGCACGGGCACCCCAAGCAAAAAGCTTCTCGAAACCCCAGATCTCACCCCCGCATTTCGAAACCCTAGCCAGACCCCGCACACTCCTCTCACCTCCTTCCCCAACTGCAGCAGATTTCTGCTCCCTGTGGGAGCTCCGGAAGAGTGGAGCCCCGCTGCCATCGTCCCCAACCCCTCTCTGTAGACGTCGGGGTTTACCTTCTCTTGGTCGTCTGTTGCTGTGCCATTTGCCATGGGGGTGACCCGCCTAGGAGTGCTGCTGGTGGGGCTCGCCCTCCTTGTGTGGAGATCGGAGTCGCTGACGCTGTCCTCCAGGCTGATCCACCGGTTCTCCGACGAGGCGAGGGAGATCTGGGCCGGCCGGGGCGGGGTGGGGCCGCCCGGGTGGCCCACCCGGGGGAGCGAGGGCTACTACCGGGCGCTGGTGGGGAGCGACCTCCGACGGCAGAAGCGCGTGCTGGGCGGGGCGAGGTACCAGGCGGTGTTCCCGTCCGAGGGGAGCGAGGTCGAGGGGCTCGGGAACGACTTCGGGTGGTGAGTTGGGCCGGTGAAAGTCCCCCCCCCCCCCCCCCTTTTTTTTTTCCTCCCGCATTTCGCCTTCCTCGAAGTTCTGGTTCTATTTTTTTTTAAAAAAATTCGGTCATTGGTTTCCTTGCCGGTTCTTTTCATTTGCATTCTCGTTCGTAGGGTTTCTTCAATAAGAAGAGTAGGCTTGTGCATGCTAACTTCCTGTTCTTGTTTCCATTGCCGTCTTTGTCGTCTAGAATACTTGTCGTATCAAGTTGTAAACTTGGGCTTTGTAAGTTTATTAGGTGACAGTGCTGTAATGGACTGGGATAGTCTGAATGCCACGAAGACTGCATGGCAGCTAATGGAAGCGGAGTGGCGTGTCTTCTTGTCGTTCCGTTATCGTTTCGATTGTAGCCATGAAGCAGTGGAGAACTGTGGACTGCAGGTTGATGATCAGGTGATGTTCTTTAAGTTGGTTATTCAACTGATTGGGTTGTGACAGAGCTAATGCTGGGTAGGCCTTGCATTATACTAGGTTTTTGTAGCAATACACGTCAACCCTTCTCCCCCTATCCGACCTGAGGCTTGGACTAGCTCCTTCACACCTGTGTGTGAGCAGTGCTACTTGTTCAATTGTGTAGGTGGAAGATTAGTTTTGTATGATCATAGCACTAAGAAGTTTTCTACAGAGAATCATGTGTCATATTCGATTAGATGTGTCTTCCAACAACAACTAAGCATGTAAAGAAACCTGTAACCCAAGCACATCTGTTCTCGGGTTGCATCTTTTGGTAACCCAATCAGAATTTTAGTGACTGGGAAAAAATGGTGAACGCTGTTGGCAGAATACTTAAATCTGAGCGAGTTTTTTGGAAGGTGGAAAATCTGAGTGAGGCACATGTTTTCGTGGATGGTTTTGGGTGAAGGCCTAGGTGACACCTTGGCGCCTCTTTAAAAACCCAAACAATATATATGCCCAATATACAAATTATGAGAGAGAGAGAGAGAGAGAGAGATGCTAGGGGGGCGAAGCCCCCTGGCCCTTTTTTTTGGGGGGGGGGAGAGAGTTGCTAGGGGGGTGAAGCCCCCTGGCCTTTTTTTTTGGGGGGGGGGGGTATCATGGGCTATGCCCAGGCCAGGCAGCCCAAGGCACCTAGATAGGGCGCCTTGCCTGGCTTGCCTAGGCGGGTTCTTGGTCGCTTAGGCTAGCACCTTGCTCGCCTCTCTGGGCGAAGAAAGGCGGGCTGATGCGTTGGCCCCATAAGGGCGCCCGGTCGCCTAGGCGACCTCCTTAACAACTATGCTTGGCAATCGTGTTCGTGCAAGGGACAATGCCCTTTATATATTATTGAAGGTAGAGTTGGGTGCATCCGGTAAGTGGTAAACTTGGACACATCTGATTTGATAGCCTAGTATGCATCATGGTTGCCTGTTTTGGTATTGTGATATAAATTGGAGCTGCGGAAAGCCTATACATATTAGGTTTGCTTGATCTGTTTGCTTGATCTGATGGGAGGAATGCCATATCAGATCTTGACCTCATTTTGGAAGGCTGAAGGCTGAAGAAATATTTTTCCGAAAATATCAGGAATAACGGGTCGAGATGATTGTGGGCCATTTGGGGAGAGAGAAACAACAGAATCTTCGGAAGAGAGGCATCGGCTCTTGAAAGGGTTGGGGAATTTGTTGGGGATAGGGTCAAAGAATGGGCAATTTGGTTTTGTTGGGGGGCTAGTGTGTGACACATCTCCTTGATGTGGCCTTGTGCACATGGATATTTTGTAAGCACATTGATCATACTTGTAAATCCTCTTTTCTATTTTAATATATTTTGTGGTACCATCCACTTTCAAAAAGAAAGAATGTGCAGAGATCATGATAATTTTATTTTTCTTATGGGAAAGCTTTAAAACCTGCAAATATAAACTATTCAATATGATTAAATTGAGAAATAATAAAGGGAACAATGTAAAAACACATCTACAGATTCTACACGTATGCTAGATTGCTGTCTTGGTCAGTACCATTTTAACATGTTGGAGAGGAGATCTCAGAGTAAGAAAGATCTTAGAGTGATCAAGAAATGATTTCTCCTTTCCATATATGTATGTATGTATGCACATATACATTGTGTGTGTGTGTGTGTGTGTGTGTGTGTGTGTGTGTGTGGTTTTTATCATATTATGTTGGTTTGACTCGAGACACAGATACCTTGAAAAGTGCAAAAAATGTTTAATTTGTATTAGTAGGGCCAAGTTGGTCAAAGATAGCAAACTATTGTATGCATCCAACATTTGACTTGCTTCCAATGTAAGATGCAAGTTACATGCTTTTATATGCTGTTGAATTCATGGATAGGGCAAGATATTGCTTGCATCTGGCTCAAGCATGATTGTTGTACAGCTTGAGCTGAAAATGGACGCACTTACTAATGGTGTATATGAAACTGTGTTCTTCATTATTCTATCTCTAAGCATAGCTTACTTTAAGCTTTCTAAAGTTGATTATCTTATCCATAAAATATTTCATATGTGGAAGTATTAGATAACCAACACTTAAGCCATGTTTAACCCTGTATCACTTGATACCTGTTGTATTTAAAAAAGCCGTGGTTGGCAACTGGCTCATGATCTGATTTTCCAAAGAATTAAAAGAGGGCTCTTGGGCTCGCAATTTGGAGTCTTCTAAGCCCTAGATGCTTTTGAGATATTGATTTTATCAAAAACCTTGTAGTATTAGAAATGCAACGGCCTTATTAAGGTGGTGTTGTGTTTGGTAAAAACACTCGGTATTAGTTTTTCAGGCAGCTAAATCTTTACAATCTTTTTACTTCATGAAGAGTTTGTTCTCCTATTCCTTAGTCTATTATGACGCTTACCATTTTTTAAAGAGAAAAACAGCATTTGTATTTCAGTAATCCTCTCTTGTCAAAGATTAATCGTACAATACTGATGGATTCTATATACATTTTTAACTTGACAGGCTACATTACACATCGGTTGATATTGGGACTCCAAATGTCTCTTTTCTTGTTGCATTGGATGGTGGGAGTGATTATTTTTGGGTTCCATGTGACTGCATACAATGTGCAACTTTGTCCGGTCGACAAAACAGTTTGGTAGGCTATTTCATTTTGTTTCCTGTATTTTTATTTCCTGGACTCATTATGTTATTCTTATTCATTTTCTTAACTATATTCGTATGTGGCTGTGCATGCGTGTAAGACTCCAAACGTCTGTGTTCTTGGTGTATTATATGGTGGAGCAGGAGTGGCTTATTGTCAGTTCCTTGAGTTTTCATATAAATGCAGTTTCTGGTTGACAAAATGGTTTGGTATTCCTTTTTTTGCCTAATATTCTTGACCTCATCATGTTATTGGCATGTTGTTTCTTGACTACAGACTTGTCTGTGCATGCATTGAAAGATGTCTTTTATGACATGATATGATTTACGCTCTGTCTTTTTTATGATAGCAGACTTGTTTTTGGGGGCTTAAACCTTTAATTGGTAGTTGAAGTTCTCTACTCCAGTGTCTTTTCAAACACTTTGTAATCTTGAGGGCCTTCATTTATTTACTTTCTTAAACATGTTGATTGTTTGTTCTTCTGAAATGTGGCAAATGCCAGATTCATTATCATTGATCGTTGGCAGATTGATATTTGCATTATTCTGAGTTATCTATTTGTAAAAGGATGAAGGCTAGCTAGAGGAATACTTGTTCTTTCCACTATAATAAAAGAGAAATGCTAAGTGAAGCTTTTTGTTGGTGTCGAGTTAAATTATGCATTATCTTATTACTTTCAACAAAATTATGCATTATCTTACAATAACCACTCACTATATCCACTTTCAAAAAAAAAACCCCACTCACTATGTCACATAGTTGTGGACCTACCTATTTAATGGAATGGAAGGAGAAGGATACTGCTTAGGGTTTGGGCTTAGGAGGAAATGAAAATTGCATGATTGCCCTAATTGTTTGCAGTTTTAAGTATAATGATCCGAAATCTGTGTCACCATGCTGGTTCACGGGGTTCCCCTGAGCCAGTGATCTACAGGTTGGAGGAGCACAAGGTCCTGAAATTGGTGAAGGGTGGGTCCTAGGGCTCTGTTCTTCCCGGGTGTCTACTTGGTGGTAGCCAGTCTTCTTCTTGATATGTATAAAAAAGGAATGGTTGCCCTAAGTCTCCTGCAACTGCTTTCATGGTTTCTTTTTGGAATAAATGAAAGAAATAGTTATCATAAATCACGTGCAACGACGGTTCCTTTTGGAAGAAAGAGAAGCATCAAAAGCTCTTCAGCATATGAGGTAAGGATGATTTTGATTACTATTCTTGTCTGGATTTTGGGTGGGGAACTTGGTGGGACAAATTTTATTAGAAAAGGTTGTTGGAGTTCCAAATCTAAGGTGATTTTGGATTTTAGATTCTATTTAAAAAGTTCAACTTTTGCAAAATCCTGTCACCCATATGAGGAAGACTATTTTCTTGGAAATTTACTCAATTTCATTTATATTTGTTAATGGCTCAGTTATCCAATATCCCGGGCAAAGTATGAAGTATTTAAACCTCTTCCCTTGGTTGTGGTATCTTTTGAGCGTATTAAGGCTTGAAAACCTGGAAACTTGTTTGATGCAGTGCCAGTCCTCATCTCAATTTAGGCGGCTGGCTTTAGGAGGGGTGGGGATCCATTCATGGGCTCTTGAAATCTAACACAGACGCAGGAGGGAGGGAGCAACAACGTCTGATGGAGGCCACATCATAGAACAGCTTCTGCAAGCAGACAAAAGCCATTGCAGGAACACAAATCATGGTCTGCGAGAGCACCATGGTTGTCAAGGCGTCCAAAGCGACCAAGGCGGTGGCCCACCGCCTTACTGCTTAGGCGACAAGGCGAGGCGCCTAGGTGAAGCTTAGTTTATATAACTAAGTACATTGCAAGAGAACTACTACTACTATATGTTTTCTACATATAAGTTCTATCTTTGGTTAATAGAAAATTTGATATCCACAAATCTTCAACATATACCTATATTTTAAAAACCAAAAATAGAATAAATGGCAAACAATAACAAATTAATAAGGAGACAACTAATAAGAATTTGTGAATACCTGTCAATCGATATAAAAATTTTAATCTAAAACTTGGTATTCAAATAGTTATTCTTTATATTAAAAGGAAGGATAAATATGACACATTTCTAGATAAATTATAAATAATTTCATACTTTTCCACTTGTGGATTATCAAAAAGAGACAAAAAAATGGTACTAGCTTTAAAAAGTGCACCATGCAAATATGAATCAATGTCCTTAAGAGGAGGGAAGAGGAATCAACAGAGAGAAGAATCCAAGAGAAAGGGGAAAGGGAAATAGAAGTCTTATATTCTCTTTTCAATCTTGACATATCATTTGCCAAATTTTCAAAATTACCCCTGAACTTTTTCCCAAATACTAAAACAGACCTCAAATCAAGGAGTCTATGTCCTGCCAAGGCAGGCTAGGTGGGCCCAAGGTGGTGTATGTGCACCAAGGTAGCCAGGTGAGTGCCTCAATGGGCTGCTCACCTAGGCGCCTGGTTGTCTTGGGCGCCTTGGAGCACCTTGTTGCCTAGGCGACGCCTTGAAAACAATGGAGAGCACCAATAGCAGGTGCAACTCTTTGGAGAGCGGTCATGTCTGATCTTGGAGGGACAGTGGAGGCCACATCATAGGACAGCATCTGCAAGCAGAGAGTAGCCACAGCAGCAACACAAGGCATGGTCAGCAGGAGCACCAATAGCAGGTGCAACACTGAGGAGAGTGGACATGTCTGATGTTGGAGGCCACATCTTAGAATAGCCACTGCAGTAGCAGAGGGTGATCATTGCCGATGGCAGAATCAGCTGGAGCAACAATAATAGGCGCAACAAAAAAAAAGAGGATTACAAATCATCCTTGCTAAAAGTGAAATAGGAAATGCAAGTGTTTCAAGTTTACAAAAAGCTATACCTTTTAAAAAAAGTCCTTGAAGATACAACATGTCTTTCAAAATTTCGGTGAAGTTTTCAATTGGATATCTCTTGAAAGTTAAGCAGACAGGATCCCCCTGATTCTGATCCAACTTTCATGGTGATGGTCCTGTTTGGCCATTTTTTAGTGATGATGTTCGCAGATTAATAAGAAGGGAAGAAAATGGAGGAACCCAAGCTGGATGTTCCCTCAAGGTGGGCCTCCTGAAAGCCCAACACTGATGGTTAATTGCTAACAGTTAGATTGGAAATAAATTGATATTCCCAATGTGTCTTCGTAACTGATGAAGTGTCAAAATTTCTTGGATGATCTTCTAACCATAGCAGGAGATAGAGGCAGAACTTCGTGCTCCCCCATAATTCAATTCAAAATGAAACTTGGTCATTGATAAGAAGACTACCCGGTTGAGGTTTACCCATATTTTCTTGGGTCCACTTTTTGTTTTTCTTTCCCACAAATGGTGGTGCAATGACACATACTAATCTTTTATACACTAATAGTAATGGTAAATGGGCCTTTTTCTGCTTAGACTTGGTAACCTGTTTAGCACTTATATTCCGATAATTGATTGGCAGGTGCTCCTTGGTATTTGGGGCATCTATTATGCAGGGTAAAGATTTGAGTATGTATAGTCCATCAGGATCAAGTACAAGCAAACACCTATCTTGCAATCATGAGCTTTGTGCATCTGAACCTAGCTGCAAAAGCCCAAGACAACCATGTCCTTACAACATTAGCTACTACACAGAAAACACATCGAGTTCAGGATTGTTGGTGGAGGACATACTATACTTGGCTTCAAGCAATCCCCACATGTTGATACAAGCTTCTGTTGTTATAGGGTATGTTTTGGTCATTATTTCTTATATCTCTCTATGTTGTGGTGCTTTCATACCTTTTAAAGGTTCCCTTGTGGAGATACTGATCTTCTGGAGAATACAGGTGTGGTAACAGGCAAACCGGTGGGTATTTGGATGGAATTGCACCTGATGGCGTTCTTGGGTTAGGACCTGGTGATATTTCAGTCCCAACTATTCTTGCAAGGGAAGGACTGGTACAAAATTCTTTTTCATTGTGCTTTGAAGAAGATGATACTGGGAGGATATTGTTCGGGGACCAAGGAGTCTCTAGCCAACAATCTACCCCTTTCATTGCCGTGGCTGGAAAATAGTAAGTTGTTGCGGTTACTTGTATCAGTGTGAAGACTATTTATAGTTTCAATTCTTGATTAATGCATATTATTGCCAGTTTGCATGAGGATGCTAAATGCACTGTTTATGGTTTAGTAATGGTTGTTAGTGATTAATCTTTTGTTTTGACTTCTGGCTTATT
Source organism: Amorphophallus konjac (assembly GCA_022559845.1). NCBI lineage: Eukaryota > Viridiplantae > Streptophyta > Magnoliopsida > Alismatales > Araceae > Amorphophallus > Amorphophallus konjac. The sequence goes on from CM040122.1 coordinate 437,928,694, forward strand.
GGATGTTAGCATCTGTTTTGCATAAGTAAAAGCTAGGTGGACTGATGACTATGTAGTCATTCTAAGAAGGAATTTAAGAGATTATGAGATGAAAGAAAATGAAAGCGCTTTCAATACAGAAGAAAAATGATAAGAGAACAACGAAGGTATCAATGCCTGATTAGAATCAGATATAATGTTTCCAAAACTAGCCTAGTGTAATATTCTTACCGATTTTGACACAACATTGATTTTTTTAATCAACATAATGTTTAGATATCATTCCTGCTGATCAGTGGTTAGGTTTAATTAATGCTCTTGCTAATATTTTGCAGAAAGAAATAGTGCTGTTGCTAATTATAGGACAGAACCTTGTGTTTAGAGAACTATTTTCTGCAAAGCTTACATGTTCTTTTTTGAAAGTGATTGTGCAAAGCTTACATATTGCATTTTGAGCATTCTGTTGTCTTGCTTGTGCACCAGGCACTATGAGCATGCTTTTCATCTTCGGAGTTATTAGGACCTTCTCTCTCTAACCATGGCGCCTCAGTTATTAAACTTACATTTACCAACCTTCCATTTTGTAGTTATATTAATTGAGCTGGTAGATTCAGTACACCTCAAAGTTATTCAGGGTTGGAGGGGAAACATTAATTCAGGGGACTTGCTTTTCTTGCATGATCGCACTTTTCTCTTTTTGAAATGTGAATGGGGCTCCTATGGGCAGCATACAGATTATATATAATTATGCACACTTCTTTTTGACAATTAATAAAATCATGGCACCATTCACTTTCAAGAAAAAAGTGCCCCTTGGAAGTTATTTTTCTATTGGATGCAAACTGCATATGTTGGTGTACCATAGAGCTTTTACCATTGTTTTTTTGGCTCTTCTGTCATTAATTCTTTGCTGCTTGCTACAGCCCCACCTATATTGTTGAAGTAGAGGGCTGGTGCATTGGTGCTCAGTGTCTTAGACAAACCAGAACCAAAGCATTAGTGGATAGTGGTTCATCTTTCTCTTATCTCCCTGCAAATGTGTATAAAATTATTGTTGCCGAGGTATGCCTGTACTAAAATGTAGCTCCCAAGTACTGTGATATTTTTTTGTTAAAATGACTTGTTTCCGTTTTTATAGTTTGACAGACAAATGAACAGTTCAAGACTTGACTACGAAGGATCACTTTGGGAATATTGTTATAGAGCCAGGTGATTTTGACATTGGCTAAAAATTAAGGCAGAAACAGAGTGAAAATGATTCTCATTATCTGATTTTTCAAAAGTCTAATTAATATTTTGGCCTGGTTGCTGCTGCTTGTGCTTGGCAGTTCACTTGAGATGCCTGTGATTCCAAAAGTTACGTTGATGCTTGCGGTGAGGAAGAGCTTTGTTGTCAACAACCCTGTTTTCCTATTTTATAAAGAGGTATTTAGACTTTTTTACATTTTTTTTCTTAGATTTTTTTTAATGAATGGTACAGGACATCTATTTATCAAAGTTCTGACATTTAATCACTGCATCCTAATCTTTGCTACACCATTCTTGGAACGTGAGATCTATTAATTGAGGTAGGCTGTGTTTCAACTTTAAAACTGATATGCTTAAAAGGTAGTAGTTCGCCAGGTTGGACCTCCATTTACTCAACTGTGGCATATTACCGTTATTTGTGTACAAATTATAGCTAAGGAAATATAGAATACTTAGACACAGAGATTCCTGCTTTTTATCTTCGCTAGCCTGGTAAGGCTATAAACTAACGTGCTTGTTAAGAAGTGTTTCTATTTCTTCTTGGGGCATGGGACATGCAATTGTACATATGCATGCAAGTGAATTTCTCTTGCTATGAAGATGTGTCAACAATCTGACGTCTATACGTTGTTGCAGGGAAGACCTGATGCACTCTGCTTAACTCTGCAACAGTCAAAGGATAATTATGTGACAATTGGACGTGAGTCTATTTTTGTTTTATTACCATGGTTTTTGCACTTTCCATGCTGTTGTTCCCTGCTGACATTGGGTTGCTGGAATTCAAATGCAGAAAACATTATGACAGGATACCGGATGGTGTTTGACAGAGAGAACATGAAATTGGGATGGTCGCACTCCCACTGTAAGGCTTTCACTCCTTAACTTTGTTTGGTTATATATTGAGCTAATTTTATTTATTATCCACTTCTGATCAGAAACTGCATAAATCTGAACAGATGCATCGTGCATCAATTGTCACGGAGCACTTGCAATTATTTCTATGCACTTCGTAACTAGATAATCTGAATGCTTATGTGATGCTTACAAGCCTCTATCCGTGATAAATGGCAATTCAACAGGAGATTTCATTTCATGTGTCCATAGTTTAGATAATGTAATCAAATATGAAATGCTGTCATGTTTGGATGATGCTGTCTTTCCAATTTCATCATTTCTTGCATGGGTACTCTGCAGGTCGTGATGTGGACAACAGCCGGACGGTGCCTCTAACTCCCCCGTCACTTGAAAAACCTGAGAATCCCTTACCAACAATCGAAGAGCAGAGTCCACCAAGTGGCCGTGCTGTTACTCCGGCAGTTGCAGGAAGGGCTCCCAGTAACCTGTCAGCAAGTGCACCACAACTTGTATTCCGGTTTGGCTTCTTAGCGTTGTTGCTCCTCCTGCTTGCGTTTTCTGTCATCTTTGCTGGATAACAGACTTCCCTTCATTTAAAACTTAATACATAGTCGTGTAAATTTGAGGGAATTTGTGGGTCTTTCTTACATCCAATGCTGGTTTTTTGTGATCATTGGGTTAATCGGGGCTGTTGTGGGTGGATCTATCTCATTACCCTGTATGTTCTCTTCCCGTTTCCTACAGCTCATTCCTTGACCCCGTTCTTGCCTCACCTCAAAATTCCCAATTGTGAACTGTGATGAGGTGGGAACAGAGAGCACTGGGATTATGCATTGAATTGTGCTCTCAGATTGTATATGAATTTTGATCCGGTCACAAAGAGAAGATGAAGGGAAGAGGAGGGCAGAAGAGGAGTGGAAGGGAGGGTGGCCTGTGACGACAAGTTGTCGATGCAACTTATTGCCCCCAACAGCACCTCAGGGGATGCATGGCACAACCCCCGAACAAAGTGGCTTGGGTTTGTGGAGCATTGCAGGAAGGAAGAAACACATCCGCTCGTTTTGAAAACAGGTAGCACAAGTACTAACGTTGCAGCCCATAATGGTTTACATGCCTCATTCGGGGATGCCCTTGGGGGGGGGGTGTTGATGAGGCAGTGTCCAAATTGCTTCCATCCACAATATTTCCTATCCAATTTAGCCTTCTTGAGCTGGTGGCGGGTGAGATACTGGGGGAGCCAACCCGACTTCAGGGATGTGGTGGTGGGGTGGAGGGTAAATTTTCCCACAATGATGGCTTAACGCCTCCGCATACTGGAAGACATGGAGGGATGGGGGAGAATCTTTTTTGCAGAATTATTTACCGTCGTTTGTTGTCCCTTTGCCCTCGTCTCGTCGCCTCCACAGAAGAACAAGAAGACACTGTAAGAGGAATGAAGGGGAGGATAGGGAGATTTATGGTGGCGTTGTTGCTGCCATGTATGTCGTCCCACTGTCATTGGGAGAATCCAACAGCATCTTCGGTCCTTTGCCAGAGGATCGGAAGATCAAAGTCCCAAGAGGTCCGATGGCATCATTGATTCTTAGCGAGGAGACCCAACTGTCATTGATTTCGATGCGAAATCGAAAGTGGCCATGGAGCTAGGTCAGATAGTTCCAATTCCATGTAAATGTTTAATTTTCATGTTTTAATCTACTCTATAACATGAACCCATGTAAGGCCACCCGCCCACCCCCTCCCTGAGTCCCAATTTGGTAGAGGGTTAGGATAAAAGTAGGTTAACTCAACTTTATTAGTTTGTGTTAGAGTTAACCCGTTTTTACTTTCATAGAGGGGAGTTAATCTAGTTGGTTTAACTCTACTTTTTCTTGAAAAAAATTATGAAATTGTCACCGATCGCTGCTCATCTGAACAGTGTTTTGGGACATGAACCTTATTTTTTTTCCGCAACAATGTTCATGCTATAATACGTTTTCTCCACGTGAATGTGTGTGAGAGAGAGAGAGATGGGGCAGGGGGCGGCGGGGGCTGTCATCAGGGGGGGGACACTTTGGCGGCATCGAGGGTGAGGGCAAGGCTTCGCCTTCCGTTGGAGATGGGGTAGGGCATCATTGCCCTCTGAAGCCGCCCTCGGAAGTGGGGCCAAGGCGGTGTGGGGTGGGGTAGTGGTGTTGTCAACAATGGGAGGTGGCGTCATTGGCGGTAGCGGTGTTAACTCCGGCGCCAGAGAGAGAGAGAGAGAGAGAGAGAGGCTGTCATCAGCCGGGGGGGACGCGTCAGCGGCATCAGACGTGGGGGCAAGGCTTCGTCTTCTGTTGGAGATGGGGTAGGGCATTGTTGCCCTCTAAAGCTGCCCTTGGAAGCGGGGCAAAGGCGGGGTGGGGCAGTGGTGTTGTCAACAACGGGGGGGGGGGGGGCATCATCGGCGGCAGCGGTGTTAACTTCGGCGCCTCTGAGAGAGAGAGAGAGGTGGGGCAGGGGCTGTCATCAGCCCGGGGGGGATGCGTCGGCGGCATCGGAGGTGGGGGCAAGCTTCGTTTTCTGTTGGAGATGGGGTAGGGTATTGTCGCCCTCGGAAGCGGGGCCAAGGGGTGGGGCAGTGGTGTTGTCAACAATAGGGGGTGGCATCATCGGCGGCATCGGTGTTTACTCCGGGGCCTTAGAGAGAGAGAGAGAGAGAGAGAGGTGGGGCAGGGGGCGGCGGCAGGGGCTGTCGTCAGCGGGGGGGGGGGGGGGATGAGTCTGCGGCATCGGAGGTGGGGGCAAGGCTTCGTCTTCCGTTGGAGATGGGGTAGGGCATTGTCGTCCTCTGAAGCCGCCCTCAGAAACGGGGCCAAGGTGGGGTGGGGCAGTGGTGTTGTCAACAACGGGAGGTGGCATCATCGGCGGCATCGGTGTTAACTCGGCGCCTCATAGAGGAGCGAGAGAGAGCATCGTTGGTGGTGCCAGGGGGGTTGTGTCGTCGACGGTTGTGTCGACAACCGTCGACATCTGCGTCGTCTTCAGCTTCGGCATCAATGAAGAAGAGAGAGAGAGGGGGGGGCACACATAAGAGTCGATACGCATTGATTAGGGGGTTAACCCGGGGATAAATTGACGAAACTCACCGGGTGCAGGGGGGTTAGAAAACCCTTGGTTAACCTCTTTTTGACCAGCATTATCTTATTCCGGTTATCAAATCACATATAAAGAGTTAGCTCGGGGTTAGTCAATGACTCTGGGTTAACTCTTAACGAACCCCGGCGTAACCCTCTAGCAAAGTGCAGCTAGAGAGTCAAGGACGGTCATTGGAGCCCGCCATCCAGGACAAGGATAGCCTGGTTGAGAAAGCGACCACCCACCCTTCACTGGGGACGGGGGGTGGGGGGAGAGATTGGCCCTCTCCTAGTTGTGAGACGTGGGTGGGACCAAACAAAGAGGGAGCCACTCCCTCCCCTGGGCATGCCGGAAGGTTTGCACCACACATTGTGCAAGGCGGCACGGTGCGCATGTGCTATGGACCAGCAGGGGGGTGTTGCTTTCTTTGTTTACTCCCATATCGCATAAACATAAGAGAGTACCATCTACAAAAATTAGTATTGCTTTTGATCCTATTATGAGAAATCGTAGAGTACCATCTACAGCCCTGTCTTGTGATGTTCAACATATCTGTATATGTGGATGCCTTTTAGGTGTGCCACCTCCTAGTTGTAGGCATTCTAGGCTATGTTGAAATAAAAGTGGGCTTGTGCGATATTTGAAAGGAAAAAAAAATTCAAAATAGAATTTGCTTAGAATTCATGGATTTGGAAAACGCTTGCAGCATGTTTCTATATGTAAATCTGAGTCAGTTTGAAGCAACGGACTTGATATGAAGTTTTGAAGCTAAGCTCATGTTTCAAGTAGTTTGCTTGCACGCCTCGGTTCGACGTAGTTGTATGGACCTGAGTGATGCTCTAACTACGAGCATATATGGTTCTCAAATATGATTCGTTGCCATGATATCTACTACCTAGCAATCAACTCATGCCGCTTCCCTTCTCAATACTTGCACTTCATTGCTTCTTCATTAAAGAGAGAAAAAGCCAGAAGAGAAAAATTGTGGCATGTACATTCTGAAGCCCGTCAACTTTCAAGTATCAACTGTGTATTTCAATTTAATAATATTTGATACAACATTTACAATGGCAGACAAGCATCCACGGTATTAATGTCACCATCAGTTCTTTTTGGTTTCATCTTGAGCAACAGTTCTCCCACCTCCATTAATAGTATTGGTTAGACTTCTTGAAAACACATTAATTGGTGGCAAAGGTTGGTAGGGGGAGTGTTTCGTTAGGTAGGTTCAGTCAGAAAGCTCAATGATAACGGTCACTTGATAATATTTCAAATGACTTGGTTATCATCAAACGTACCATGAATCTGAAAAACAAGTATCCTCTCCCACTCACTGTCAATAGAGAGAGAGATGCTTTTGCCAGTGTGTTTGTGTCCTGCTCCACATGCTCGTTGGGAAGATAGGCAGACATGTCCCATCAGAAGCCATCATCTTTCATGGTTCTTTAGGGCAATATCACATGTTAGATGGGAAACGAATTGTACAAAAGGAGAGAAAATCCTGCAAACAAAGAATTGCGGTATTCTGATAAATATCAAATGTATCATTCGTCTATTAATTAGGATAATAGGGTTGGTATATGCTTGTTAGACCATTTTCGTCGGAGAAGTGACTGCATGTTTTCTTCCTAGAATTTGCGTTGTGTGTGAAAACAAAGAGGAAAAATTACCTCCGAAATCTTCTCGCGTCTAGGATCACTTCTTCTGTTGTCTTCATAGAATTCACAAGGGACGTGTTAATTTTGCATCAATGAATACTAGATAAGTCGTTGGAGACTGAAAATTTTCAATCAGAGGTTCCTCGTTTCTTCCTTGTTGATATTGCCCACTGTCACGTTGAAACAATGGCCTGATGTGATATTTCACATGAAACTTGCATATATATATGTGTGTGTATTCCTTTTATATTTTTCCATAATAACTTGGAGAATTAAATTTGAGTGTGTTTTTATTTATTGTAGAGACTAATATTGTTTCCAAGTGATTTGGCTTAATGGAATTAATTTGTATTTCAAGTTTCAACTTTTATACACCCTTTTAACTATCCACTGATGGTCCATTAACTACTTTTCTCTGGATAATAGAAAGTGATTTTGTAACATAATACCCCCCCTCCGAGTTCTATAGTGAATAACAAATGGATGGTCCCTCCTCTTAGCCGATATGAAAATGGGTAGTCCACTCTTCGCATTGTGTTCGACTCGTTGAAATCCCTACTTAAATTATGTGAAGGGCTTGTGATGATGGCAATTGTCAGTGTGTGTGGGCTTGGATCAGGTGTTGTGTCACCCGTCCGATCCCCACGAAGCCTCCGTCATCCCCCACATCGTGTGTCTTAGGACACGTTTGGCACTCTAATGAAGTGGATTATGAAAGTAATTTTTAATCATTGGAAGATTTTTTATGAGAGATAAACACATTAATATTCAAAAAATTAGTCTCCCATTTTAAAAGTGGATTCTTAAAGTTAGAGAGAGATAAGATCAATAATGTGTCTTCTCTCTCAAATTTAAAAGTTCCTTTTAGTGAGATTTTGAAAAGAGAAAGTGAATTCTAATCATTAGAATGAGGTCCACATATTTCATAATCTTTTACATCAAAATTCATTTATTCTCACACATAGTTTCAAACACACCTTTAGAGGGTCTCCAAAGGCATATACGCCTTCCATGGGGATCAAGTCCCAATGACAATGAGAAGGTCAATCAATGGCCTCCTCTGTTTTTCTCCTCCTTGTTCTAGCTAGGAACTTGTGCATATGACCGTGAAGAAAGAACCTTAATAGAAAGAGCTCTTAAAGCTATCTATGTATCTATTACAATTCTCCTTTTTTTTTCTTTTCCACTAGTAAACCTTCTTTCAGATAGCTATGTCATATTAAGACTTGAGGGGAATTTTCAATTTTTTCCGAAGAAAAGTTGAATTATAATTGTATACCTATCGTTTCACGAGAAATTAACATTTGTAATTACTTTTAAGCATCTCAGTTTTCATTTTAATCTCCATTAGATGACCTATTGCTATATATCCAATCAAAATTGATGCTAATGCTTAACTTGGAAAACATTGGACTTAGTTTCAACTTGTTATGTCCTCTAATTAATTTCAAGCCCCATAACATGTCAACACTTTTTTTAAAGTGCTTTCTACTTGAAAAAATATGCCATGCCAATTTTTGATCTAATTTTTAAAATTGATGAAAATAATAATTATGTGTTTGGTAAAGATTACATAATTTTTAAATTTTGTGTATTCTTGTTTGGCTGTGTGTTGGAGTAGGGATGTGAGAGCGGAGAGGGCAGGGCAACAATCACAGGTAACACAGGCTACACAAGGGGTAGGGCTGTAGGGCAACGCATGGGGAGGTGACGACTCATGTCACGTAGGGTGAGGGGGTGTAAGGTAGTAAGGGGGTGTAAGGTACGTAGTAAGGGGGTGGGGGTGGCAGGGCGACGAGGGGTGGGCGGCTGCGTAGGGGGTGAGGTGGCAGGGTGATAGGGGGTGTGACGGCTGCGCGATTGTGGCTGGCCAGCCGACTGCATGGGTTGTGCAAGGGGTGAGGTAGCAAGGTGGAGATGCGAGACTAGGGGAGGGGTGGGGCGGCAGGGGTGATTGTGCAAGGGGGAGGGCGGGCCAATGGGGCAAGAGGTGTGACTGGCCAACGGACTGCGCATGGGGCGAGGCGGCAAGGTGGCAGGGGGTGGGGAAGAATAAAAAAGGGGAGGGAAGAAGAGCGGTGGTGGATCGCAGGACACACGCAAGGAAGGGGTCTTGCGAACGGAAGAGGGTCTCGCGAACGGGGGTCAGAGGGGAAGGAGGGGAAAGAGAAAGAACATAGTCAATCGCGAGTTGTGAATAGAAAAGTCGAGGCGTGATGTGAGGACGTGTGACATGTGAGCTTTTCTCGGAAAAAAAAATGCTCGAAGGCTATTTTTATTTCGGAGGAGATTTACATGGGACATGATTCTATCTTGAGAAATGAGGTCAGTTGTACCAAATGCATTTTATGAGATTCTTCTATGTAGTTTTTTATTTTGATAGAGAAATAGGGAAAACATTATATCCAAACAACCTATTATATATATATATATATTGTCACGGGGAATACACTAGAGGGGAAGGGGGGGATGGCCGGGGGAGCTAATTGGAGCTCTTAAAAACACGTTCAACATGCCTTATATCATAGATTCATAGTCATGTTTTGTGATCACTGTGACAGTGAGTCCCGTAGATGTCCTCAGTCAAGATTTTATACATATGATACAATTTTGCTGAATATCTGTACGGACGGTGGATATAATTGCAGACTAATTCCCGAATGTGATTCCATTCGAGTAATATGACCATTTCACACGGGCACATGCAAACACAACCGAGCGTAGTATATACGTGAGTACGCATAACCCGTACCATAATCCTCTCTTCCTTATCTTTCTCTATATACGAAGTGCAATATTCAGTACAACACATGTATTAATTATATCTATCGATAAGATTTATATAATATTTATTTTTTTAAATTTTTTTCATGATTTCCACCTCAAATTATTTGGACGTGAATGTCACGTCGTCAAATGATACGACGTGAAGATCAAATAAAAATAATTTTTTTAAAAAAATAAAATAAATTTTATTTGACTCTCACGTCATGTCACTTAATGAGATGACGTGACATCTATATCCAAATAATTTAGAGTAAAGATCATTAAAAAAATTCAACTTTTTTTTTGAGTGTTATATTGATTACACAATTAAATGTAATTAGTGCATGTATGCCACTGTGCATTCCTGATATATGAAAGTGGTGGGAATTCGCCGCCTCCGTCGTCTTGCCAGAGACTTCAATGTTGCTCTAATTGACGTCACATCAAGAACTGATCTCAAGATTAACCCCACTCCCTATTATATATATATTGCCATTCACGATCAAGACATATGATCAAGACATATGATCAAGACACGACGACGTTACGATCATGGATGACAGAATAGAGAGCACCCGAGGTAGGGAGGAAGGGGCACTGCCTCCCCCCCCCCCGTCTCCTCCTATTCCAGGTCTCTGTATATTATTATCTCTTTCCTTTTCGACATTCAGTCGTTGCTGGACACTGCTTTTCATCTTCCCCACGACAAACCACGACCGTCTTCTCTCGTTCTCTCTCTCTCTCTCTCTCTCTTTCTTTTTTTTTTAAATCTGCGCCCTTTGTTTGTTTGATGCGGGTGTGAGAGCCCCCGCCGCAGCAGCTATAGCAGGGAGTACTGGACCAGCTGGGCTAGCTTAATCAGCTGCATGCATGTGAACTCCTGCGCTAGCTGCCTGCTACTACTGGGAGCGGCCGCGGTTCCGCGGGCGGGCGCACAAGCGGCGGCCCGTGCTGGCCAACCTGTCCATTCGGTGGTCCTTGCCATGGTGAGAGGTAAGTTTTCCTGAGCGGAGATGATGTGCTCTCACAGCAGCTGCACCGGCAGCTCGGGCGTAGCAGTCAGATTAGGTCAGGTTCAATTGCGTTTAGGTGTTGATTTGAGCATAACTTATTAATATTAAAATTTGAGTCTGATGACCGAGTCATATCAAATCAAGTCTAACACTATTAAAAAATATAAAATCTGACTAAGATTCGACTCAATCTTATAATTTAAATAAAAAATAATAATAAATAATAAATATATTTAATAGTATAAAATTTATAATTTCATTAAATTAATTAGAATTTTGATATTAATTATATAATTTTTTTGAAAAGAGAGTTTAAAAAATTTTAATTAAGTAAAATAACATAATTTTAACTAATTAATTTTTAAAATTTAAAATGAGAACAAAAAAAGAGAACGGGTCAGACTGGCCCGTGGGCCGAATTCAAAGTCCGAGCCCAGCCCACGTGTTTAATTGGGTTGTACTATTAGATCATACTAAAAGTCCGCGAACAGAAAAAGATCTTGCGACCTGACCCTAACTTAGACCCGGCCTGCGGATCTATCGGGCCGACCCGGCCCATTGATAGTCCTAAGTTGGACAACTCACAACTCCTCTCTCTCCACCCTGCAATAACTACCACAGCTAATAATCCATCTCTAATTTTGGCACACGAAGAAGGGCATCTCCTGGGTACTTTTGGCTCAATGGGTATCTAAAAATACTAGTGCATCATTCTGATTTGGCATGTTATTTTTTCTCTCTGATATTAACCAATATTGCATATAGTTTGGATGGTAAAATATTGGAGGACATCTAATTTAAGTTTGATATATTTTAGAGAGGGTGTTAATTTGGTTGCAGTATCAAATAATTTGATATTGCTTTTGATAGCGAGTGTTTAGTTATACTCTATGAAATTGAGTGATAATTAAAATGCTACAAAAATTTAGTGCCATACCAAATTCGGTATAGGTTCGAACCCATAATGAAAAGTGATATATAACTCTGTTCGATGTTAATTAGGGGGTCCGAGAACAACATTTCCTTCCCTTCCTCTATTTTTAATTAATTGCCATCTTTAGTTTTGCACTCCTTTTTTACACCAATCTCCATATTGATATTTTATATTTTAAAAATATTAATATTACGTTTAATACTCTAACCAAACACAGCATGATAAAATGTGAAGAACTTGAGTTCATCATCTTCTATACTATTTGCACTTCAATCAAATGGCAAAGAGAAACTGTACGCAACATGCATGCTAGATTAAGAACAGTGCAATAGGCCAGCATTCTTCGTATAACTGATAATAATATGCCATTTGAAGATGGAAGTATTGATCCGGTGGTGGGGACACCGGGTCTACTACTGGGTCCACTACTCGGAGCCGACGCCGCACTGTCCCGACACCGAGCTTATGGCTCGGAGATCCTTCCTGAAGACTCGGCGTATTTATGTGTATTGAGTGATACACGTATTTTTATGTATTTTGTGTGTATTAGACTAGTCAAATAACATGTGTGTATTTTATGTATTTTATTTGATTAAAACCCACAAAGTCTTTAGTGGGTTGGTGGCCTTATTTTATTAGGCTAGGGTATATAGGCAAATAAGTAAAAGTGTGAAGGTATGAATGTAATGGGCCTTTCCTATAAATAGGAGGCCAATGCTTGTTACGTATGTTATGAATGAATAAAGATTGAATGACATGTTATTTTTGTGTGTAAGAGCTTTTCCCTCTTGCCATTCCCTTCTCTCTCTTCTCTTTTGTGAGGATTGAGCGTCGCCCGGTGTGAGACCGTCCGGCGTGAGGCTGAGCTGTGTGAGATAGCAGTTATCCGTCCCGTCCTGTTCGCGTCCCGGAGTGCCGTCGATCCATTCCCATGTCGCCGTCGCGTCAAATTGGTATCAGAGCCCAAAACGGCGCCTCGTCGACCCCGACGTTCCCGACGTCTCTCTCTTTCTCTCTCTAGATTGGTAGAAGTGAAAAAAAAAGAGAAAGAAAAAAAAAGGAGAGAATCAGAAAGGTCTCGATTGAAGAAGAAGAAAAAAAAATCCCCAACGTTCTCTCTCCCTCTATCTGTTATTCTCTCTATTACTCTCTCTCTCTCTCGCGCTCAACCTCTCTCTGATTTTCTCTCTCTCAGTTCTCTCTCTCCCGTGATCTCTTTCTCTCTCTCCCGCTCTTTCTGTCTCTCTCTCTGTTTCCCTCTCTCTTAGAAAAAAAAAGGAAAAAGCACATTCGCAGGGGGGCCGGCCTCGTCGCCCGTGCCCCCCCTTCAAACCTTCTCGGCCGCAACGGCTCGGTCCCGCCGCCGCGAAGCGCCAGCCGCGGCCACCCGCAGGCACCGCCGCCCGGCCCGCAGGCGCGCCCAGGCCCGACCGGCCCACCCGCGCCTCCGAGCTCCCAGCCCCGCGCCCGTCCGCGCGACTGCCGCCGCGTGGCCATCCGCTGGCTGCCGCACCGGCCCCGTGCGCCCGCCTGCCACCGGCCTCGACGCCAGCGCCTGCCTGCCACCGGCCCCGTGCGCCCGCCTGCCGCCTCCCCGTGCGCGCCGCGTGGCCTCGGCGCCCGCTCCCCTGCGCCACCGCCTGTGTGCACCAGCCGCCCGCACCAACGGGCCCCCCCGCGCCTACGGGCCGGCCGTTCGAGCGGACCGGTCGCACAAGCTGGCGCCCAGACGCATCGTGCGTTGACCGCGTCCTCGACTGCCCACTTACCACCGTGGGATGCACAGGAAGGGTAGGTAAGGTTTGAACAAGAAAAGTGAAGATTTGAAAAAAAAAAAAAACGTGCGGAAGGAAAACAAAAGAGTGTTTGAAAAAAAGAGTGAAAGAAAAGTCAAAAAGAGTAATTAAAGTTTAAAAAAAAAGTGTTATACATATATAATATATATGGGATATATATAATATTATATATATATATATATATATATATCTTTATATGTTATTTAAAAAAAGGGTTTGACAATTAAGTTATATATATAATATATATATTCGAGATATATATACTCTTATATATATATATTAACTTATTTTTTTTTGTGGCACCCAAGTCCACCACTACGGCTCGACCCCTGTCTGAGCCGCCCGGATGCCGACAGAAAATCCGTAAATTACGGAACGTGAGTGCCTCTAAGTCTCCCTGCGCGGAGAATATTTGAGATTGATTTGTTCCCCTGCGCGGGAAATTTTGAGTGGTATGTAATAATTAAATCCTCCCTGCGTGGAGTGAATACTTTGTAACCGCTCAAGCTTCGTCGACGCCGTGCGGACACGCACGTCCCCGCTCGCCTTCGTCTCCGGTCAGAGCTAGACTTTTCAGTCAGTTAGGTACGTGCTCCAAACTTGCTCATTTAGTATCTTTTCAATTGCCGCGCGATGAAGTAAGAGAGAGCCCGATCCATGCAGTCAGTCTTCTGAGTGCATCGCTGTGGACGGTGAGAGAGTGCTTGCTTGCACCTATCCTTCAGGCCCTAGACTGTCACATTAGGGCACCCTAATTGTCAGGAGATAGTTTCACAACTACTTCGCCTACGGGCGAGCAACTTTCCCTGACCGGTCCCTTCAAATTGACCCTTTGCAAATCAGCAGGGTCCACTGCTTGCTAAATTCTTCGGTCCCCGGATTGCATCATTTAGGTCCGAGCCTGTGCATGCCACGGTGGTCTAGGAATTCGTCCGGCCGTCTAGAGCGCCCTTCAACGCTACAACCAACCATGAATCAGGAGGGCGTGACTGCTATGTTAGCTCAACTCGAGCAACATCTTACATCCCAACTTGACGAGTCCATAGCCCAATTACGAGCAGAGCTAGGTGAGAGGATTCAGGCCTTAGAGGACCGTGTAAGAAGAGAGGAAGGAAGAGTGAATGGTCGTGGAGATCCCGTGGTCAACCACAGGGATGAGAGAGACCCTCCCCGTCAGGATCAGGTTCCCCGTGGCAGGGAGCCCGATGGCCGAGCACCCCTAAGGGACTATGACGATGAGGAGGTCATCCTCCGGAACGTCAAAATTGACGCTCCCAGTTTTGATGGATCCCTTACTCCAGCCAAATACCTTGAGTGGGAGACCGGGATGGGCCAATATTTTGACTGGCATCGCCGCATGACCCCTGCCACAAGGGTGAGGTTTGCCAAAATGAAACTCCTGGGTCAAGCCAAGACTTATTGGTGCAACGTAGAAAATCTCTTAGCCAGGAGACGAGAGGAGCCCATAAACACGTGGGAAGAAATGAAAGAGAAGCTCTGGGAAAAGTATCTGCCACCCTCTTACCATCAGCGTCTTCTAGACCAATGGCAGAAACTCACCCAAGATGGAAAGTCCGTGGACGAGTACGTCGCCAAATTTGACGACTTCTTCCTTCGGAGTCAGGTCATAGAGGATGCCTCTGTCACACTCTCCAGGTTTCGGGCTGGCCTACATGAGAGCATTCAAAGGGAGTTGTTCTTACGCGAGGTCAACACCCTCGAACACGCCTACCAGGTTGCTCGAGATGTCGAGCGGTTTCAAAGGGTGGTCCCACCTCGGGTTCCCATCTACCGCCAACCTGAGCCGCGGAACCCCCTGGTCCGTTACAATGAGAGAGCTGGCCCCTCCACTTCCTATGTCCCTACTGCTACCCCACTCCGGACCGTAGCCTCCACTGCTCCTACCGTAAGGAATCCCTTACCTACACCTGCTGCCGTGCCCAGGTTGGAGTATATTCCGCCAACTGATAGGAGGGATGACAAGGGAAAGAGTCCCGTTCCTAGCACCTCCCACCCAGCCCCTATTTCGGGAGTCCGCTGCTTTAGGTGCCATAACCTAGGGCATGTTGCCACCAACTGTCCCACACGAGCCTTGGTCATCACCGACCCCCAGCCTGTAGAGCTCCCACCTCAGGAAGGAGAATCCATTGAGAGGTATGAGGCCGATCCCGACCTCATCACCCAGTTTGAGGAGTTCGATGCAGGATATGATGGCGCGCATGTCGAGTACATGCAAGTGGGAGATATTGCTGAGAGTTATAGTCATGAAAGATTGGGTGTAGTCCGCTGCATCCTGGCCCACCCTCAGGAGGATGACTGGCGTCGAACCTCAATCTTCCAAACCTATATCATGGTGAAATCCCAACCCTGTAAGGTGATCTTCGACAACGGGAGCTGTATCAATGCAGTCTCTTCAGACTTTATCTCCCGTCTAGGTCTACCTACTCATCCTCATCCTAGGCCATACAACATGGCTTGGGTTGACGATACTTCTATTCCAGTCACCACTACATGCGTCATTCCCATCCAATTCCAGTCCTACCAAAGACAGATCCTATGTGACGTAGTGCTCATGAAGGTCGGTAGCATCATCTTAGGATGACCGTGGATCTACGATGTAGACCTTACCACATTCGGTCGGTCCAATGAGTGTTCCTTCTCCCACAATGGAAAGAGGATTCAGTTGTGCCCGACACCCCCAAAGGTGGGGAAGAGTCCTACCTCTACACCCACTGCATCCCCCAAAATTCAGGAGAATGTCCCGACCCCCACTAAAGGGAAACTTCTCATTCCCTCTTCTCCTTCACCTGTCACGTCCATTCCCAAGGCCCCTAAGGGTGAGCATAACCCAATTAGGCGCCTTAACTTCATAGGTGTTCGTGAGCTGAATAGAGAGGTTGCCGAGGGCGCCCCTGTTTGGGCTGTTGTTGTCACCATCACCCCTGAGGAGTCCCAAGTCTCCGTCCCACCTGAAGTCTAGGCAATCCTACAGGACTTTCACGACATCTTCCTGGAAGACTTACCTTCTACACTCCCTCCCATGCGTGATGTTCAACACGCCATCGACCTTGTCCCCGGGTCCACCCTACCCAACCTCCCCCACTACAGATTAAACCCCAAGGAGCATGCTGAGCTCCAAAGGATTGTCGAGGACCTTATCCAAAAGGGTTTCCTCAGGGTGATCAAGAGTCCATGTGCCGTCCCTGCCTTGCTCACACCAAAGAAAGATGGCACCTGGCGGATGTGTGTTGACAGCCGCGTCATCAACAAAATCACTGTCAAGTACAGATTTCCCATTCCCCGTCTTGATGACATGCTTGACATGATGAGTGGAGCCACCATCTTTTCCAAGATTGACTTAAAAAGTGACTACCACCAGGTCCGGATTCATCCAGGGGATGAGTGGAAGACAGCCTTCAAGACAAAAGAAGGCTTGTATGAGTGGCTCGTCATGCCGTTTGGGCTATCGAATGCCCCCAGCACATTCATGCGGCTTATGACGGAAATCCTTCGACCCCTCATTGGTCGCTTTGTTGTCGTCTACTTTGACGACATTCTCATCTATAGCCACAACCCTCAAGACCACATCCATCATTTGAGGGAAGTCTGCGAGACTTTGAGGAGAGAAACCCTGTTCGCTAATCTCAAGAAATGTGAATTCATGACAGACCGGGTCACTTTCCTTGGATTTGTTGTTTCTAGTCAAGGAGTGTCTGTGGACCCATCAAAAGTCCGAGCTATAGTAGACTGGCCGGAGCCCCAGAATGTCCATGACGTTTGTAGTTTCCACGGACTAGCCACCTTCTACAGACACTTCATTCAGGGTTTTAGCACAATTATGGCACCCATTACAGATTGCATCTGTAAGGGGAATTTTGAGTGGACCAAAGCCGCCTCCCAGGCTTTTCTTGTCATAAAGGAGCTTATGACCAAAGCCCCTGTCCTCCGCCTACCAGACTTTTCCAAAGTCTTTGAGGTTTCCTGTGATGCATCTGGCGTAGGAATAGGTGGGGTGCTTAGCCAGGAGAGCCACCCTGTGGCTTATTTCAGTGAGAAGCTTTCTGATGCAAAGTTTCGATACTCCACATATGATAAGGAGTTTTATGCCGTGGTCCAAGCCCTCAAACACTGGAGACACTATCTCTTATCACAAGAGTTTGGCTTATACTCGGACCAGCACGAGGCTTTGAAATTCCTTAGCTCTCAGAAGGGTTTAAACCCTAGGCATGGTCGGTGGGTAGAATTCCTCCAGTCTTTCACATTTGTCCTAAAGCATAAGGCTGGCAAGGACAATAAGGTGGCCGATGCCTTGAGTCGAAGGGTCTCCCTTCTTTCCACTGTGCGAGTAGAGGTCACTGGCTTTGACCGCATGAAGGAACTCTATGGAGAGTGTCCTGATTTTGGCCCTGCCTACTCTGCTCTGTCTGCTGGACCCTCGATAGCCTTTTTTGACTATCTGCTCCAGGATGATTTTTTATTTCGAGGGCAGCAACTCTGTGTCCCGAGGACTTCTGTTCGGGACTTCCTGATTTGGGAAATGCATGCTGGAGGTCTTGCTGGTCACTTTGGCCGCAACAAGACCATCCATTCTGTGGAGGAGCACTTCTATTGGCCTGGCCTGAAGAGAGATGTGGCCAAGATTGTAGCTCAGTGTAGGACATGCACGATGGCCAAACAGGTCAAACAGAACACTGGTCTCTACACTCCTCTCCCCGTCCCTGATCGACCATGGGTTGATGTGAGCATGGATTTTATCCTTGGGTTACCACGCACTGCTCACAAGCATGATTCCATCTTTGTTGTCGTTGATAGGTTCTCTAAGATGGCTCACTTCATTGCATGTTCCAAAACATCTGATGCATCTAGAGTAGCCCATTTGTTCTTTGATGAAGTCGTGCGTCTGGATGGTCTCCCCCAAACCATCGTGTCTGACCGGGATGTCCGGTTCACTAGTTATTTTTGGAAGACACTTTGGCACCTAGTTGGCACCAAACTGAAGTTTTCCACTGCCTATCATCCCCAAACTGATGGGCAAACTGATGTCGTCAATAAGAGTTTAGGGAATCTGTTGAGGTGTCTCGTAGGGGATCACCCCGGCACTTGGGACCTTCTTTTGCCCAGAGCCGAATTTGCATACAACAGTTCGGTCAATCGGTCCATAGGTATAAGTCCATTTGAGGTCGTGCATGGATACAAACGTAGGAAACCTGTGGATCTCATTCCCCTTCCCCTCGAGTCTAGGATATCCAAGTCAGCTGAGGAGTTTGCACAGCATGTCACGAGTCTGCATGAATCAATTAGCAAGCAAATCAACCTCAGTAATGAGACTTATAAAAAATTGGCTGATTCGCATAGACGTCATCATGAATTTCAAGAAGGTGACTTGGTTATGGTACGGGTCCGACCCGAATGACTCCCCTCGGGAGCCGTTAAAAAGTTGCAAGCCCGTAGTGATGGACCCTTCCCAATGCTGCGGAAGATTAGCTCCAATGCTTATGTTGTAGACTTGTCTCCCGAATATGGGATTAGCTCGACTTTTAATGTGGCAGACCTAGTGGCCTATACGGAACCCACATCGATTCCTAGTGACCCTTTCGAGCCTTCTACTCCCATTGAGAGTGAGCCCACCCCTGTGCGTCCCACAGCCTCGAGAGTACCGCGCGAGCACATTGAGAGGATACTGGATGAGCAGGTGACCACTACACGGAGCAGGGTGTACCAGCGCTACCTTGTCCGCTGGCGAGACTGTCCGCCTTCTGATGATTCCTGGATCAGCCGGGAAGATCTCCAGCGCCTCGATCCAGATCTGCTGGAGCACTACCACAGCAGTGTCCCCCCTTACTCGACGGAGTCGAGTTCCAGCCGCCCCGGGAGGGTTGGTGGGGACACTGGGTCCACTACTGGGCCCACTACTCGGAGCCGACGTCGCACTGCCCCGACACCGAGCTTATGGCTCGGAGATCCTTCCTGAAGACTCGGCGTATTTGTGTGTATTGAGTGATACACGTATTTTTATGTATTTTGTGTATATTAGACTAGTCAAATAACATGTGTGTATTTTATGTATTTTATTTGATTAAAACCCACAAAGTCTTTAGTGGGTTGGTGGCCTTGTTTTATTAGGCTAGGGTATATAGGTAAATAAGTAAAAGTGTGAAGGTATGAATGTAATGGGCCTTTTCTATAAATAGGAGGCCAATGCTTGTTACGTATGTTATGAATGAATAAAGATTGAATGAAATGTTATTTTTGTGTGTAAGAGCTTTTCCCTCTTGCCATTCCCTTCTCTCTCTTCTCTTTTGTGAGGATTGAGCGTCGCCCGGTGTGAGACCGTCCGACGTGAGGCCGAGCTGTGTGAGATAGCAGTTATCCGTCCCGTCCTGTTCGCGTCCCGGAGTGCCGTCGATCCATTCCCACGTTGCCGCCGCGTCATCCGGCCACTTGAACAGTGCAATAGGCCAGCATTCTTCGTATAAAGGATCTAGTTCCTGGAAAAGAAAATTGAACAAACTGTGGTGGAGACCAGTGTTATCTTTTTTTCTCTCATCCTTAAAATTTTTCACAAGATAATTAATTAAACGAACTGAAAGCTATTTACCTCACTTTGACAACCGCATCGCGTGTTCTTTCGTGTGTAAGTGAAAGGTTCGTGGGATAACAAGTCGCACTCTAATTAATCCTTTATCATAATTAATGACGATTCAAGTGAGATCTTCTTTATTGGAAGATTAATTTCATGCGTGAGGATCGATCATGCAAAAGGCTACGGCCGTCGTTCAATTTCTTCAATCGTTTAACATTCATATGGTTCGAATGTGTCGCATTAATCAATTAATTAATGCCCACCGATATATGTTCATATATAAATACTTTTGTTGTGATGCGCCGGTAACCTTCAAGGCAGGCAAGAAATTAAGACCCACCCTTCGCTATTTACAGGTAACTGTGTTATGTTACGGATGAATAATCGACTATTTGAGTCTGGACTTGAATCATGAAACAATTTCTTTCGAAGTTTTTAAATGGATAAATTAATGTTGATCTATTGGTCACCGTTCATGTCTCCTCTCCCAGCTTTCAAACTCATTATTGAACTCTCTCGATCGATCGGGTCTCCCTTTTCAGCTGGAATATCCAAAGCTCATCGATCTGCCCACACAGAGAAGTGCATGAACAAGTCCCTATCCTAAGAACAGGGATCTGTTGCTAGGGGAGGGAGACGACAGTTGGCATCTAAACGTAGCTAAGGCTCCATGGCGATGGAGCTGCATGGGGAAAGGATCTCTCTCAAAAGTTCACAAAGGAGAGAGGGAGGAAACAGCCATAGAAGAAAAGAAAAGGCCAGGCCAGGGCCAGGCCAAGTCAAAGAGAAAAGCTAGGGTTTTTGCTATATTCTCTGCCCCATTACCAAAGGAAGAAGATGCAACCTGCCGGACACATGCATGGCCTTTTTGTCGCTGGTTAAAAAGAAAAGCATGCACACGGGACAACAATGATGCATAACCGGCCAGATGACCTACATGCACCAAAGCTAGCAAGAAGAATACGGAGAATTACCAAAGCCTTTGTGTGCCGTGCTTTTTGTTCACAGCTTTCCTTCCCGTTGAAGAAAGTGTTTTGAAACGTGTGTGTGTTCAGTGTTTCCAAGGGCAGAAGTACTTAATTACAGGAGTTTAGAAAACGTGAAGAATCATGCATGCTTAAAACAAATTTAAGGGGGTAAAAAAGTCTAGCTTTTTCACATGCATTCTCCCAATATATAATTGGTGAAGTCAATACGTGTGGTTAATTAAGAGAGAGTTAATTAGTACTACAATATTAATGCATGGTACCATCATGCCAAAACTAACCGCGTTTTGGTTTCTCAATGATTGGTGAAGGCAGTCCATGTGCATGCATGAGAAAGATTCAGCTGAGGTCATTTCACACATCTTGATGTAGGTTGTCTGTGGGTTAGCTAGCTTGCCAATAATTATACGCACCTGTTCTTTTATCATAAAACGCTATCAAAGAGTACTACTGCAATGACGCATGCACTATATACCAAGGTGTGTCTAATCAGAGGATTGCTACGAAATTAAATAGTTGCATTTTCTTCCCACGGAAAGTACTTGAGGCCGCAATGCACATGGATAATGATCCTCCAATTGATTTCCATATATATATATATATATATATATATATATTCATGAAAAAGGATATATAAGAACATCAAAAAACCGGCCGATAACCGTTTTGCCGTCTTTGTTGACGTGAGGTAGACCACATATTTCACCTAGTTATCTCAATCAAATCAATGTTTAGTAGACTTCGAGTGCACCATGGGACTTTGTCTACATATAAATCAACCGCACACATGCATCAGTGCCCATCGACCTGTACGTCTGTCCCAAATTTTGGAGGGAACCATGCATGCAATTCCCGAACAATAAGTGTATCTACGTAACCCCAATGATTCTTCAGGTGAAAATAAACAAAAAGAGAAAAAAAAACCTTGTAATTAACTAATAAGCTGTTGTACTTCTGCCACACATGATCGAGTGCGTACAGTTGTTTAACCAGTGGATGCATATTAGTCAAAGAAAAA
Source organism: Amorphophallus konjac (assembly GCA_022559845.1). NCBI lineage: Eukaryota > Viridiplantae > Streptophyta > Magnoliopsida > Alismatales > Araceae > Amorphophallus > Amorphophallus konjac. Next base: position 437,950,626 of record CM040122.1, read on the forward strand.
AGGACAGGTTTTAATTGTTCCCTCCCCCTTCGTCTTCACTGAAAACTAATTAATTAACCTGAATCAAATGGCCATTTGAGATTTGACTGATGCACTGATTTGTCAGCTAATCAATGAGGCCGAGGTGTCACATTACATCACATATTACACTATACACAGCTCTGATCTCTCATCAGTAGTTAATCCCATATATACTTGAGCCCAGCATGCATGGGACACATAATTAATCCACTCCACCCCACGTCGAAAGAAGGCGCCCGTCACAGGCATGTAAAATAACTTATCATTTCTTGGGATGAGAATGGGGCGAGTGAGACTACTCTCTCTCTCTCTCTCTAGACCAATCAGATACCAACAAAGCATGCAGGTACCGCAAGTTACCCAGACTAAAAATCCTTCTTAATTTGCTGATGGGTACGTAACGAGAGAGATTTTATGATTTATTTACATGCCATGTGGACCTATCAAAGTGTGATACGTGGCAGGTGGCGGTACGTAGCAAAACACACAAAGCTGGCCAACCTATTATATATTCTGAAACTTTCTACTTGGCCTTTTCCTTGCTGCTGGTGAGAAAAGAAAGAGCAGTCCCTCTCGCAGCAATACAGCATGCCCTCCTCCATTAATCTTTCTACTGTTCCAACGTGGCCCTTTGCCTTGCACCCGAAGGATTGGGTTTTCTCCACTGTCACACTCAAGACCACTCCCCTCGCACCCCCCCTCCCCCCCCCCAACACACACACCCACACAACCAGCAGTATTATTCTTTTTATTATTTTGTATAAATGGTGATATTATTGTATTGCTACATAGTCTTTGAATTTATTATGTGAGAAGTGTGAGTCCCAAGAAAATATCAGAAGGACAGTACTGCTGCTTCCTTCATCCCAGGGAGACACTGTTTAATTACTTTTGTTCCTTAGTTTATTAACTTCTAGAACTTGAGCATTGGGAACTTGGAGGGGGGGATCATAGACATGGTCTGTATACACCGCTTTCCGAAAGGCCTATGAAAGGAGGAAGGGTGGGGTGAAAGGCTGTGAAGCAGCAGGGGGAGCCCCCGTGCGAGGAAAAGGCACCTGAGGGAAACTTCTTGCAACATCTCAAGGAAACCCCACTTCATACATCTCTATAAATTCCCAGCTGCGTCCCACCCTCAGAGAGAGACATTGCCGGAGAGCAGCGTGGGCAGGCCTTCTTATATATATATGTAGTTATATATATACCCCTCCATCTACCACGGATCCTCTCTTGTTCATCTCTCTCTTCTCTCTTGTTGGCCTTCAAAGCTGAGACCTTTGACCAACCTTGAAGCCAGAACCCATCAACCAGAGCTTCAAGAGAAAACCATATATTCTTTTCCCCCTGGTGATCCCCTTACGATACCCACAGAGGATCCATATATACATCTCCGAGTGCCATCTTGGAAGCTCCTGTTCCAACTGACCTTTTTTAGAGCCATTTCTTAGAGACACCATCATGGGTGTGCGTGGAACACTGGAGTACTTCTCTGGCTGGCTGGGCCACAAGCACAAGAAGAGGAAGCCGCTGCAGACTGTGGAACTCAAGGTCAAGATGGACTGTGATGGCTGTGAGCTCAAGGTGAAGAAGGCTGTCTCCTCAATGAAAGGTTTGCTCCTCCTCAAAATCTAATCTTTCTTCTTCCTCTTCCTCAAACCCTCATCTTTCTTCTGCTTCTTCTTCTTCTTCTTCTTTTTATGTGTGTGTGTGTGATTATGTATGGTGCTGAAAGGCCTGCCATTTGTGATGTCCTCCCCAGGTGTGCAGTCCGTAGAGATCCACAGGAAGCAGCATAGGGTGACCGTGACGGGGTATGTAGAGGCGAGCAAGGTGGTGAAGAGGGTCAAGTCCACGGGGAAGAACGCCGAGCTGTGGCCGTACGTCCCCTACAACCTCGTCGCCCACCCCTACGCCGTCGGGGCCTACGACAAGAAGGCTCCCCCCGGCTACGTCCGCAACGTGGAGTCCCTGGCAGTGCCCACCTACGCCGGCAGCCGGCAGGAGGAACCGATCACCACCATGTTCAGCGACGACAACCCAAACGCCTGCTCCATCATGTAAAACAAACAGAGAAGGAGAAGACCCAAGTCCCAAGTCTGGGAAGAGAGTTTGGTCAGAGGAAGGAAATGGTTTATGGGTACGTATCAAAGATCCGCAGTGTTTGATCACCTTGGAAGTGCTTGATCAGCAGCTCTCAGAGGAGGCTTAGAGGAGAAATTTCCCCACATTCTCTCCGATCCGTTCGTCTGCCATGTAAAGACCAACAAAGATTAAACAAGCTTTTGTTTTGCTAATAATAATGTGTACCGTTGGACTTGAAGTAGGGAAGAAGGGGGGATCTTGACAAAGTAGTTTTTCCTGGTGGGTTTCTGACAGGATGAGTAGAAAGACATGCCGGAGAAGAAGTTGGTTTGAGGTTTCCTGGGTCTAGCTTGTGTTTTGGAGTGATGTGGGTTGGCTGTGGGACTGGGACAGCAGCATATTAATTAATTGCCTATTAGTTTATTGTACTTGAACATAAAGGTTGTGAATCTTGTGTTGTCCCCTTTTTCCTGTGTACTGTTTGGCTGGCAATGACTATTGTCTGCAATCCCACCTTGATTTCTGCTGCTGCTGTTGGCTCGTGAGGATGCAAGTCTGAAGGGTTTGAAAAAGATCAAAACAATCAGGATCATCTGCGCTCAAATATTAGATTCAGGGGAGTTTCCACACCTTACCAACCTAGCTTGGTTTTTCTAAACGGGGAGATCACATGTTCCTAAAATCATTATGCACGTAATGTAAATTTTTTTTACATGGATCGCATATGCTTTCCTCGATGATAATTTTGAATCCAAAAATAACGTAGGTACATATATATATATATATATATATATATTTCTCCCTCATTAGGAGGTAGTAGTCAGAGAGTTGAAAATTTAACTGTCCCACGTAAAATAAATAAAAATAAATATTTGATCAATTGAACCACCTTACCTCCCCACAAAAGTTCATCACCTTGAAGATATATATATATGTATATGTTTAGACGCTCAAAGTTTGATGTACAAAGGAGTAATGGTAAAGTACCTAGGAACAATGACAAAATTGACAACCGCAGGAAGGAGTTAATCTTTTTTTCTAATTTTTACAAACATTATTTTCGTTTTTAATCGTAAGAATCTGATCATTTCGGTTGAACATTTTTTAAAATAAATATACTTAAGTAGGAGTCATTCAATTAAATGTCGACTAGTTACAAGCATGGTCAAAACTATGGTGTCATAACATTTATTTTTAAAATAGCGAAAATGGGGGTTGTTCTATAGATCTTTTCCCCATCAGTTTCTCCAACTGGATCCGAAGTGGACTCCATCTCATTTGTTGCGAGCAATGAATCAGTTGGCTGGATCATTTCGGGCTTTCACATCGAAGATTCTCACAAAATAAGAACTCTGTGATTCTTCCGTTCTAGCTGTACATGATGTACAATAATTAACAGCGGGAAAATAGCTTGTTTGATTAAGTTCATGGCATTAACGCACTGCTTCGACGCTAGATGTTAAAAAGGAGAATGAGGTCTTTCTCCGGCGAATGATTTAGCTCGCAAATATATGATATCGTTATTATTTTGTTTACTCCAAAAACTTTCTCACTTGTTTCCGAAGAATAATCTAAAACATATTTAGATAGGGGAGAGGGGAAGATTCGCGGCCCATTACTTCACATCCCAAAGACCCATAATGGTCTGTGTGACCCAGTAAGTGACAGCTCCATCAGGGCCCGCTTGCTATAAGTCCCAAGATATAAGGTCCAACAAGGCCCACCGAACTTTGACCCGGTCGCCCGAGCAAGGGCTTACCCAATGCTCGGGAAGAGCCCAGACGTAAATTAGACCAATCCAGCCAAAGGTGGATAGGATGCTCCCTCAAGGATGCTTAAAGTCAGGACTCCCTGCCTAGAAGGGGAATATCCCTTATCTCTCATAGATCAGCACATCGGTGGGACTCCTTAACGAGCCAGAGCGAATTCTTCGTGACCAGGCACTTATCACTAATAACCATAAGCGAATCTTGCGCTACCATCTGAGAGTGGGAAGTCCAAGAGGATAAGGGGAGAACAAGAGTCCCTGAACAGTAAGAGTTCATACCGTGGACATAACGTCCCCCAGACTCTCATAATTCCTCCTACTCAGAAGATGGAGCTTGCAACTATATAAACCCAGGGATCCCCTCCGAAAAGGTAAGTCAATTCTAACTCCCTCAACTGGTAAAGAGCAGTCTCGTGCCCTACACCTCCCTCGTCTCCTTTCGCACGCTGCTCTTACCCTTGTTGACTTAAGCATCAGAAGATTTTCCTTGGGATAACAATCTCCAACCCCTTGATCGCTTCTTTCTCTTTTGTAGAATTTCGTTCTGAGGTGGCTTCTCGCAACTGACCTGAGACCTATGTCGTCTTAGATCCGATGTCAACGACTTAGCACGAGATCTCGCCTCTTCAGATAGGATTTGAAAAATATGATGGAATTCTAAATTGTCTTCGCAATTTAAGTTCCATTGGCTGAATAATCTGATAAGTTAGATTTTATTTTTCTTTGGACCTACCTTTTCATTGTAACACTCAACAAAGAAAGTCTTTTTCTCTTATGTTGTACATATCTCTTCTCACGTCGGACCTGCCTACATGTAAGCTGAGGACTCTATTAACCCTAGAGCAGAGGTGAGATTTTATCATTGTAAAAAAACTCTCTTGGGTTGGAGGTGAAGGTCAACTTTATAAGTACTTAGTTACTTTCTCAACATCCAATGTGAGACTAATCTTGTGATCCTAGATCCCACTACACTAGATCATAATTAGTTCCACTAACACTAACCCTTTTGAGAATACAAGTGAGTGCGAACTCAGAGTTTCACATACGACGTCATTGTGTAAATGCAAGATGAATCTTAGTGCTCCCAAGAGATATTGTCTCTAGAACGGATGTGAGATTTTATCATTATAAAAGAACCCTCTTAGGTTAAGAGATGAAGACAAATCTTATAAGTACTTGATTACTTTCTCAACATCCAATGTGAGATTAATCTTGTGATCTTAGGTCCCACTACACCAATAATTGAAGAAAAAAGGTGTACCACTTCTGATAATATATGAACGGCTGTATTTACAACATAATTCCCCAATATACCCCTGTGGCCCTGCCATCACTCACAAATGAACCATCCAGGCCGTCGCTTTAGCTCGCTGCAGCTGGGGTAACTCTTTACACAACTGTGAGAAGACACTTTTATCTATATGGTGGTAATAATTTTGAACTTCCCTTAAAAGGTACATAAATACAAAATTCAACTGTTAACAGCATATAAAGGATATTCCCTTCTAAACTGACAGTTAATAATCATGGGGGTTTAATATTTTCCCTTTTTTAAAGATTTTAGGTGAACGCAATAAGAGATTCAAAGGTTATATAGGCAAAACCTCCCTTTTCTAATCCACCTCGGTGAACAGACAACTAGATGGGAGAGTGAACCACAAATAAGCACAAAAGAAATGGTTGGTATACAGAATGTTGGAAATTCCTCGAGGGTGCACAAGGTGTGCAAGACAAGCAAAGTGACTGATTAATTGGACACAATGCAGGTACAGCACAGACTGGTTTGTCTCCAGCCATGGGTATTCTCTCTCTCTCCAGCAATGAGATTCTACATACAAAAGAGTAGAATAAGAAAAAAAGAATATTATATATTGAAGTTTCAAGCCATGGTTGACCTGTTTCATTCCCAACAAGCCTTCGGCTTAAATGCTGATCTTGTTCCCCATCCAGCATTCCTGTAAACAATGGGTCAATCAGGGAAAAAGAACAGTTGGGTAGTGTTGGCTCAAAGGGGATATTTGGGTTTGGGGGGCGGGGAGGGGGTGTCCTGGAGGAGTTATGAGAACTCACTCTTCAGCTATTTAGCCGTTTCATTTCCAGACAACTCTGCTATCCAAATCTGCTATGTGAGCCTACAACTGGTCCTCATTTATAGACTCCAACGAAAAGAATGTCATAAAGGAGAGTTGCATTTGCCGGAATGTTGCAATCACCTGTGGAAGCCAATGCTAGGAGTCAATCAGATGTGCCCCATACAATAGACCGAATAAGGGCATTCTGGTTCCGTTATTATTGTGAGATACCATCTTCTACTGTTATTAAGAGGAAGCACATAAAATCATGCCAGTATCTTACAACAATAAATCATGTGCCTTGCAATGATGTCATTAATCAAGTTTAGTGATTATTTGGTCCCATTGTGTGGCTTAGCACAATTTCTAATGGAACTCCTGAACCTTTAAGAAAATAATACAGTGAATATTGCTCATCTATTAGGGACACATAGGAAACATAAGCAACATGTGCCATTTCATAAAACAGATAATTGAGCAATATAAATTAATACATAACAGGTCACTTATTCGATAGGTGCAGTTTGAAAGATCCTGATGAGTTACAGAATATGTTTTATATTTGCCCAGGACAACTCTAGTTGATGTTGGGTAAAACCAAGGGAAGGCAGGAGTACCACGGAATTAAAAACCGATTTTAGGTCTGATTCCAGTTCCATGGCTGGTTTTAACTAAAAACTGGCTGGCTCTGGCATTTAGTCCCACTGGAACTGGACTGGTTCTGGACCTGCCTTCCAATCAACCGGTTCCAATCTTGTTGAGTGGGTTTTTAGTACCATGCCAAGTGTCACCCACCTCTTACCAGTTCAGACCATGCTGGTTTGAACATACAACTTTGCTTCGTGAGGTGAATGTTGCGACAAATCAAATACCATGGTGCTTGTTGCCATTAAAAACCAGTTGCTCAGACTAGTACTAACTTGAACACTTCCAGCATTTACATATGCAAAGTCTACACATGGCAAATTGTGATTGTTCACATTCCAGGATGCTCAGATTAACTATTAATTTGAGCACTTTAGGATTTAAATATGTATCAATTACATGCAATAAATTGGAAATGTTCTCACACCTGGTGAGTCTGAAGTGGCAGTCTACACATAAAGCAAATGCTTTTTATACTCTCAATCTCTAAAATTAGTTATGAAATTACTATTGAGACCAGTCTCCATCTTTAGATCAAATTGACAGTCGGTTGCTGTTCTGTACATACACTAGATGATGCGGGATGACTACGAGACTCGACGCGGACGGGTTGCGACCTTGGACTCTATAGGACGACGCGACTGGTTGGACGACACGACCAGCAACAACGTTATAATGCGGCACCTAAAGAGCTTCAGAAGATGCGATATGCCCCAAACAAGAAGTGCTAACTCACGGTCGTCCCCATCGAGGGAAGCGCGACGATCTGCACGGTTGAGTAACCGGCTTTGAGTCTCGGGTGATCGGCTTACTCTCGCACTCGGAATGAGTCGCGGGACGGGTCTCGCTCTCTATCTCGCAGCGGTGATTTAAATGATACGAGCTAGGATCCTAAGATGCTCTCTAGCAGCGGCATAAGAACGTATACTAGGAAAGCAAAGTACGTCTACGAGGGGGTGGCGAGTGTACCTCCACGCTCGGGGCGTGGGGAAGATGTCCCGGCCAAGACTGTGACTCCCGGTACAACGGTAATATTTAATTACAGCAAAAAAAATAATGGCCCACAACACGCAGGGAGGTAACAGGCTACACGAAAACTCCGGGAGGCACCGAACTTGGGTTGGTGGGCAGCATTTTGGCGGGTCCTGTGCGGCGGTTCCGGCTCGGTGATTTGCTGGTCGGCAGGATAGCAACCACGGACCTCCAAAGGAGCGGCATCCTCCGGAAGGCTTCTGGAGGCAGTGACTGACGGGGGTGCTCCTGGAGCGTCCCGGGTCGGTCCCCGGGAGCGGCGGTCACCGGAGTGGAGGCGGGCGATTTCTTGGTATTTATTTCCCCAGGCTGTCCCGCAGCTTAGCTTCTGGCCAGAATTGCGCGCTCCGACGAGATCGGGTGGTACGCCTAGCTCCGACGTCGGATCGTAACACAAAAGATACCGTTGGAAAGAGGACTTGAAATCCTACGACATACTAGAATTACAGACTCATCCAACAGCTGGAATGAAAATGGTGTCGACTGAAAATTGACTGTGCACACTGTCATGAAATACCGAACATGCAGGACAGAACCTGAGCTCCCTGATCTAGGGCTTTGACCAAGGACCTAATGAACGAATTTGGACCTGTGATTTTTATGGTGGGTACAGGGGAGAGAGACCAACACGCACATAGGTTTTTTGCATCAATCTGACATCGTTTAGGGGTTGATAAAATTCGCCTCCTAAGATCTATTCCACTGGTCTGCTCGCAGGCAGATTTTGAGAAGGAGTAACATGTGGTTTGGAACTGACCTAAACGATCTCTGATCGACCTCAAATTTAAACTGAGAATGACCTATGATGGGAGGAACCTACCCTCAAAGTTTCGTCTCTATCCAACGGTCGGATCTCTCGTAATATCTTGAACACCGAGCTGCTGTCTAGGAACTCCTAGTTTGGGGATAGCAGGGTGAAGATCGGCTTGTGGTAGGTCAACGGCGGCACGAACGGTGGCGGCAGTGGCGGTGAACAATCATAGATGATAGAGGAAGAAGAGAAGTAGAAGAAATTTGAGGGAGATAGAAGATTTGGGATGAGATCTAGAGAGAGTTGGAGGTGGGAGGAGGAAGAACACTCAAGAACTCAAGAGGAGAGGGGGTGTGCACCAACAATATTCTCTTCAAATTTTTTCATTAGTTTCACACAAAATACAACAAGAGACTATAAATATAAAAACCCTAGATCTAGATCCAAGGACATCCACTAACACCAAAGGACATCCACTAACATCAAAGGACATCCACTAACTCCAAAGGACATCCAGTAACATTGGTCAAGGGTAAGTGGGAGACAAGCATGGGGGACAAGGAGGGGGCATCCTCTACCTTTGTCTCCTTGGTCTAATGGTCCAAGTCTTCGAGAAGTCCATCTTGGGCCTTGGACTAGCCTTTTGGACCCACATGTGTAGAAGCCCACAAGGGAGAGAGAGGCCCAATTGGGCTCCTAAAAGTTTGGAGGCCCAATTTGGAAATTGGGCTCCTTACATGAAGTGTAACCCATTTTACAACCTTGACCCATTACACTCATAAATACTAAAATAAATACACACCAAGACACTCGTAATAAACATAAAAAAAACTCAATCCCCAGGTGGGGACTCCATGCTATCACCCAGCCACAAGGAGGTCGACGTCGCTTGAGTCGTGCTGCGTGTCTGATATCGACGACTGGCTCTGGTGTCCTCACCAATTCTCCCCGGGTGGGAGAAGCTCGACCCTGTCGAGTAGGGGTCCTGGTCGCTCTAGTATCGATCCAGCAGATCTGGATCTATCATCTGTAACTCTGCCTGGGTGATCCAGATGTCATCGGACGCGGGCCGTCCCCTCCATCGCATCAGATAGTGTTGGTACACTCCACCCCGGGTAGTAGTCACCTACTCGTCTAGTATACGCTCTATCTGCTCGCGCTGCTGAGGTAACAAGGCTGGAGGTGGACGCTCTGGGATGGTGTCACTCACAAGGGGTGAAGACGGCTCAAAAGGCTCACTGGGTATCACCGCGGGGTCCCTATAGGCGACTAGGTCCGAGACGTTGAAAGTGGATCTAATCTCGTAATCCTCTGGCAGGTCCACAACATATGCATTAGATCTGACCCACCTCACCACTCGAAGGGGACCAGCACCGCGAGCATGCAACTTCTTCACGGCTCCTGAGGGAAACCATTCAGGTCTGACCCTGATCATGACATAATCGCCCTCTTGGAACTTACGATGGTGCCTGTGAGCGTTACCCAAGTCTGTATATCGTGTGTTGCTGGACTCAAGGTGGTGGTGTTGATGCAGACTCTGAGATAGTTGTGTGGGCTCATACCTACGCGAATGCAGCGGTGGTCCTGGACATCCAAACATAGACCTAGCATGTCTATGACGTCTGCCTGACTGAACAACATGAGGAGAACCTAGACATCTAGAGTTGTACCTATCATGCACAAGTGTCTGACTAAATGTGGTAGACTCTGGGGGGCCAGTATGTCCAAACTCACTCATTACATAACTCGTATATGATGGGGGATGTGATGAAGCATAAGAGAGAGACCGAGGTTCCTTTCCTTCCAAGCTCTGGGGTGTGGATGCATGTAGGGTGAGATGTTGATGGGCACGTGTGGAAAGGGTATGATAGTGGACCTCTTTGACAACGTGAAGTGAAGAATATGGGTCGAGAGGCTCACTAGGGAGGGGATCGAAAGGGTCAAAGAAATGAAGCCTCCTCTTGGCCGGTCCCTTCACTATACTTGCCCATGTTTGACATTCGACATGCTGCGGAGGGTCACCTTCAGGCACACTGATGGATGGGACAAAGGGCTCACGTGGAAGGCAAGGAAGGTAAGGTTCCTCCCTCGGGATAGTAGCACCATAAAATGGGAAAGAGTTAGACTCATCGGGTATGGGAAAGAGCAAGAGGACCTAAGAGGTAATATGACCGATGGTGTACGCCGAGGTGACGGACCCCAAGACAGGGTGTGTGAAGTTATGACTATAGGGCTGGTCAGACGCTAAGGCCAACATATATGTCAACTCCCATTGGCAATCTAAACTCCTAAGAAAGTCCTTCACATTTTTCACAAAGCAAAAGGACTGGAAAGTGGTGTGAAAGGAGTCAAAGGGTACTACTGGGAGTGCTGGGTCCATGGAGGGATAGCAAGACAGTCTAGGGACCAAGCCTATCTTGAGCCAACTATGTAGTGGCTCATTTATATATAGCTTCCCCGTTAGAGGTACGGGTAGCTCTGGCTGAGGTGGGTGAGGCCGTGGGGCAGGAGCGTCCTGCCTCGTGAGTTCATGTGTTTGTGGGACAGGGGGGTCCTGTCTCGTGACCTCATGTGGAGAGGTAGATGCTCGCCGAAGGGTAGCATCAAACCATGACTCGAACGGCTCGACCTCTAGAGCGACCAGATAAGATTGTTCCAGAGTGGCCGCGTCGCGGCAAAGACATTCAAATTGGTAGTGAAGCCGCAGACCTCTCCGAAATTGAAATCCAGCCGTGGTGCTCTCCTTCCCGACTCCACATCTTGACCGGTACACTTCCAAATCCCTAATGTACTCGGACACGGACTGATTGCCTTGGGCGGGTCTGATGTAGGGGTTGGCCATAGTTGCGAAGAGATGGGAATTGATTCCCCTAGGAGTGGGAATGCATTGGAACACTTTTTATTATTATTATTTTTCTTTTATGCAAGACTAATGCAAGCACCTAGACACTCTACATGGCAATGTTGGAATGCAGACTCGACTACAAACCTAAACCCAATTTCCAGTACGCGGCGGAGGCAATAATTCGAAGATCTGACTCGACGCGAGGGGCTACCTTCCGGATAGGCGTAATGTAACGACCCGAGAATCCGATTACCGGGAAGGCCCGATAACCCGAGACTCGCACCGCCACCCACGAGTCCGAAGACTCGGAAGGGTTAGAAGGATGGTGTGAAAACTACACAAGTGTCACAAGTAATTGCAGAAATTAAACAGTTATAATATTAAGCAGAAAATAAATTAGCAATTTACATGGTCCACAATGGAAAATAACAACAACAGTAGTAGTCCACAACTAGTACAGAGGCAAGAAAGAAAAGTACAGCTACACGGGACATACCCCCAGCTCTGACCTCTAGCACTACCTCTGGGCACCCGCACCACGCTGCACCCTAGACGCGCTCCCCTGGGGCGGCGCCTCATCTGAAACATGGTGAAAACACGCAGGGAATGAGTCTCGGAACAAGACTCAGTAGGGATCACTCAAACCCTACCTCGTAAAACGAGAAACCACTACATTAGCGATAGGAGAGTACCTCGGAAAGGAAAGCCCTGCACTCTACCAAACAAAGGTCCTACGGCACGCATACCGGCACACGTGCCGTGGTGAGACAACCGAAACTCAACGGTCGACCTGGCAAACCCGAAGGTCAAAGCCACGAAACTGACAGTCTGACACTCCGTACTCGACAGGAGTACCTCCCACTAGAAGCACAGTCGGTAGCGTCCCCTGATGACTTACACCGCACCGCAGGTGAACTGCCTGACGTGGTAGCGCCTACCAAAGGCACGAACACCGAACAAGTAACCACAAACAAGTGACTAGCTGGGGTCACGCCCGTCGACGTGGGTCCAACCGCCCCCAACCACGTGTGCACACACAGACCGCGCGTCCCTGGTCTGGCCCTCTGACCGGTTTTCCCCTCAGCCGGACTCTGGCTGCAAGACGTTAGGCCCGACGGCAACCGGTCCACAAACCGCCTCTAAGGGTAAGCCCGTACACCACTCCCTGGTGTGACCGGTACATTGTACTGGTAGGCTACGACTAGTGGAGGGTCACTGAAGGAGTAGACTCTCAAGTCACGGAAAACGACGCCCGCATCCGACGACGCAAGGGGACCACCCCACGCACTGGCCCCGTCGCACGGTGGCCACAGTCGGACTAAAAACGGGGTTGCAGCCCTCTCGGGGCAACCAGGCACCTGACGGTCCACCCCGGGACCGTCACAAGGCTGTAACGGTCTAGGCGAGACCGTTACACACACCTGGCGGTCTAACGCAGGCCGTTACACGGCCTGAGAAACGCAGAGGGTAACGCGCCTGGTCCAACGCGTTACCCGAATGTAACACGCCTGGCCCAGGGCGTTACGCGAATGTAACGCGCCCGCCCTGGCGCGTTACACGCGCCCCACGCTCCCCTCGTGAAAGCAAGATGTAATGCGCCTGGCCCAGCGCGTTACGGGCCCCTCACACCTGGGGTAACCCAGGGAGTAACGCGCTCGCCCCAGCGCGTCACTCGGATGTAACGCGCTCGCCCTGGCGCGTTACACACCCAGACCCCCAACGGTAAAAAACCAACGGTCGGAAAGCCCCTGACGACCCAGCCCAGGCGCGTCACATACAAGTGGCGGTCAATCGTGGGACCGTCACAGTCCCTGACCCCCGAAGGCTAACCAAAGGGCATGTGACGGCCCCCCCCGAGGCGCGTCACATCATGTAACGGTCCCTGGAAGGACCGTCACATGCGCTCGACGGCGAGAACGACGGGAAAGCCCAAAAACTTCAACCACGCCCCCATGCCTCCACCAGAGAGGGGGAAATCAAAGGGGAAGACCCCTGGGGACCCCTACCCATGCAACGACACGATCCTCTCCACACACAAACGAGCCAACTTGGACACGCTCCAGCTGACTTTGACCGGTAACAACCGAGTCACCTTCGTCAGCCTATCCACCAGGAACCAAATACTGTCCTGCCCACCCGGGGTCCTCGGCAACCCCACCATAAAATCCGTGGTCACGTGGTCCCACTTCCACGCAGGAACATCCAAGGGCTGGAGAGTACCTCCTGGTAGCTGATGCTCCGCCTTCACCTGCTGACAGATCAGGCACCTGGCCATAAATTCTGCGACATCTCTCTTCATGCCAGGTCACCAGAACTGTCTTCGTAAGTTCCGATACATCTTTGTCGCACCCGGGTGTACGGTGTACCTGCTCCCATGAGCCTCGCGCAACACCGCATAACGAATCTGCTCCTCCGCTGGGACGTATAGCCTGCCACGAAACCTCGCAGCAACGTCCTCGCCGAGTTCTACATCAGCCATCGCCAGAATCGGGGGCAACTCAGGGTCCGCATGCTGAGCCTCTGTCACCTGACGACGGATAGCAGGAGTGACAGTCAGACTCGCAAGCACTGCCAACCCTGGCTCCTGGGGAATCTTGAGCCTGAAAGATACTTCGGGCACTTGTTCCCAGAGCCTCCACTTCCTCAACATTAAGGCACTGACCATGACTGTAATATCCCGGACCTTTCGGATCCTTCTTCGTGGGCCCCGGATCTGGTTTCTCGGAGCGTCCGGCTCCATTGTGTCCGAAATTCCGTTTTGGTCATTCTTCGTGTTCGGATCGACGCGATCCGGAGTTGTTTCAGAGGCCCGGAGGCGTTCCGCGGCTTTTCCACGCGTGTTTTCCGATCTCCGGTGTGTGTTTCGGTAATTCCTTCGGAACCTCGCTGCGGGTGAACCGGACCGTTCACCTGGGCACGAGTGGTACCATTGCGATCGGTGCGTCCCGAGGATTCTGGAAACGTAATTTTCTATTTTTCGATATTTTCTGGATTTTTTGGATTTTCTATAAATATCCCATTTTCTCTCTCTCCCCACCCTCTTCTCCTTCTTCTTCTTCCTTCCTTCCTCCCCACCGTGACCTCTCCCTCTCCCTCTCTTCCTCCCATTCGACCGCGGAGAGCTCCTCTCCGGCTGCAGACAGCGGCGGGGGCGGCGGCGAGGCGATCGTGGGGACGTGCGGTGCTCGTGGGAATCTTGAAGAACGAGGGTTTTCCAAAGCGATTTCTTGCGTTCGCGGACGATCCGGCGGAGCATTCGCTCCATTGAGGTAGGGTGACGTTCCCTAGCACCCCGCCGTTCATTTCCGTGGTTTATAGGCCGAGGGGAGGCCGAGAGGGGTGTGATTGAGCATGTTGGGGTTTTTCCATGATTTGGGGAGAGCTCGCCCGATCTATGGATTTGATGCATGATTTCGTGTTTTGATGGCCTAGAATCATGCTAGGGGTCCCCAGGGGTCTTCCCCTTTGATTTCCCCCTCTCCGGTGGAGGCATGGGGGCGTGGTTGAAGTTTTTGGGCTTTCCCGCCATTCTCGCCGTCGGGCGCGTGTGACGGTCCTTCCAGGGACCGTTACATTATGTGACGCATCTCGGGGGGGCCGTCACATGCCCTTTGGTTAGCCTTCGGGGGTCATGGACTGTGACGGTCCCACGATTGACCGCCACTTGTATGTGACGCGCCTGGGCTGGGCCGTCAGGGGCTTTCCGACCGTTGGTTTTTGACCGTTGGGGGTCTGCGTGTGTAACGCGCCAAGGCGAGCGCGTTACATCCGAGTGACGCGCTGGGGCGAGCGCGTTACTCCCTGGGTTACCCCAGGTGTGAGGGGCGCGTAACGCGCTGGGATAGGCGCGTTACATCTTGCTTTCACGAGGGGAGCGTGGGGCGCGTGTAACGCGCCAGGGCAGGCGCGTTACATTCGTGTAACGCGCTGGACCAGGGGCGTTACCCTCTGCGTTCCTCAGGCCGTGTAACGGCCTGCGTTAGACCGCCAGGTGTGTGTAACGGTCTCGCCTAGACCGTTACAGCCTTGTGACGGTCCCGGGGTGGACCGTCAGGCGCCTGGTTGCCCCGAGAGGGCTGTAACCCTATTTTTAGTCCGATTGTGGCCACCGTGCGACGGGGCCGGTGCGTGGGGTGGTCCCCGTGCGTCGTCGGATGTGGGCGTCGTTTTCCGTGACTTGAGAGTCTACTCCTTCGGTGACCTCCACTAGTCGTAGCCTACCAGTACGCGGTACCGGTTGCACCAGGGAGTGGTGTATGGGCTTACCCTTAGAGGCGGTTTGTGGACCAGTTGCCGTCGGGCCCCACGTCTTGCAGTCAGAGTCAGGCTGAGGAGAAAACCGGTCAGAGGGCCAGACCAGGGACGCGGGTCTGTGTGTGCACACGTGGTTGGGGGCGGTTGGACCCACGTCGACGGGCGTGACCCCAGCTAGTCACTTGTTTGTGGTTACTTGTTCGGTGTTCGTGCCTTTGGTAGGCGCTACCACGTCAGGCAGTTCACCTACGGTGCGGTGTAAGTCGTCAGGGGACGCTACCGACTGTGCTTCTAGTGGGAGGTACTTCTGTCGAGTACAGAGTGTCAGACTGTCAGTTTCGTGGCTTTGACCTTCGGGTTTGCCGGGTCGACCATTGAGTTTCGGTTGTGTCACCGTGGCACGTGTGCCGGTATGCGTGCCGTAGGACCTTTATTTGGTAGAGTGCAGGGCTTTCCTTTCCGAGGTACTCTCCTACCGCTAGTGTAGTGATTTCTCGTTTTACGAGGTAGGGTTCGAGTGATCCCTACTGAGTCTTGTTCCGAAACTCATTCCCTGCGTGTTTTCACCGTGTTTCAGGTGATGCGCCGCCCAGGGGAGCGCGTCTGCGGTGCAGCGTGGTGCGGGTGCCCAGAGGTAGTGCCAGAGGTCAGAGCCGGGAATGCCCCGTGTAGCTGTACTTTTCTTTCTTGTCTCTATACTAGTTGTAGACTACTACTATTGTTGTTATTTTCCATTGTGGACCATGTAAATTGCTAATTTATTTCATGCTTAATATTATAACTGTTTAAGTTCTGTAATTACTTGTGACACTTGTGTAGTTTCCACACCATCCTTCTAACCCTTCCGAGTCTTCGGACTCGGGGGTGGCGGTGCGAGTCTCGGGTTATCGGGCTTTCCCGATAATCGGATTCTCGGATCGTTACAGCTGGTATCAGAGCGCGGTTGTGGAATTACATGAGAATCATAGGTAATTGTAGTGGTCCACTTGTCCACAGCAATGATGTACAGTTGACACTGGCATCGGGCATCGTGTGTTTTTCTTGACCATGCCGTTTTCGTGTTTTCTCTCTTTTGCTTCAGGAGTGAGCATGGCGCCGAGGAGGAGCTCTCGCTCTTAGCAGGGGCAGTCGGCTGGAGGTCAGGAGATCCAGCAGGGGGTCCAGGGGGACCAGGAGGAGCATAGCAGAGTGCCACTAGGAGCTACCGAGGCCGCGGCTACTGCGAGGGTTCCGGGGGCCGAGGATTTCTTCCGTGGCATGTACCAGCTTATGTCTCAGCAGTTCGGTGGAGTGGCTGGTGAGGGCTCGTCAGCTAGGGGTGGGCCAGGCCGAGCAGTGAGGGACTTTCTACAGTTCCATCCGCCTTACTTCAGCGGCCAGGCAGACCCTGATGCGGCTTGTGATTGGCTTGATGAGATGGAGCGGGTGTTCAGTTCTGCGAAGAGTGCTGCCGAGGACAGAGTGGTGTTGGCTTACAACCAGTTGCAGGGTACGGCTCGGAAGTGATGGTCTTCCGAGTGGAAGACGTCCTTTTAGCTTCGTCCACTTGAGCAGGTCGAGTGGGACGATTTCGTCAGTGCTTTCGAGCGTACGTACTGTCCAGATTTTGTTGCTACGCAACGGATGCGGGAGTTTCTGGAGCTGGTGCAGGGTGACATGTCCGTGTTGCAGTACAGGGCCCGATTTGTCGAGCTGGGTCGGTATGCACCTCACATCATGGAGCATGAGAGGGTGAAGACCGCGCAGTTTGTTCATGGCTTGAGGCAGGAGCTGAGGCACCATCTGAAAACGAATGGGGCCACTGATCTTAAGACAACGTCTCGTGTTGCGGCTTCCTTGGAGATGGATATGCAAAGGACCCGAGGACCGATCAGCCAGGGGCAGTCCTTGTCAGGTCGCAGCCAACAGTCGGCTACCCAGCAGCAGGGTTCTTTCCGGCATGCGATGAGTGGTTTAGGAGTGTCGGCACAGGCAGCGTCGGTGACAGGATCTGCATCCTTTGGCACGAAGGTCAAGAAGTTTTTCAAGAAAGGGTTCGGCAAGAAGAAGTCCAAGGATCAGGGTCAAGCTTCATCGGGCAGTGTACAACATCCGATCCCCTTGCAGCGTCAGGGATCAGTGGGTCGCGAGGACCGTGTCCACGGTGTAGTGGGTTCCACCCAGGCAGGTAGTGCACGGTGCCGATTATCTGTTTTCGGTGTGACCAGCCAGGGCACATGGCGCGTGACTGTCCTCAGAGGCCGCCGCAGCAGCAGGTTCCCCAACAGCAGAGGCAGCAGCAGCAGGGACAGTATTCGCTGCTACCCAGGTCAGCTAGTGTGGGAGGCAGGCAGAGAGCTCGAGGCCAGATCAAGCACATGACCAGGGCAGAGGCAGTGGCGTCGCAGCTCGTGGAAGGTACCGTTCAGATTTTGGGTTGTGCGGCTCGGGTTTTGTTTGATTCTGGCGCGTCTCATTCGTTTATTTCGGAGGATTTCACGTTGAGCATCGAGGAGCCGGTGACCCAGTTGTCATGTGATTTGGCAGTGGAGTTGCCTTCGGGTGATTTCACGATCACTCCGTATTGCTTCGATCAGGTTCCGGTTTGGACCGATGGGCGGAGTATGCCAGGCAGGTTGTATGCGTTGCAGCTTCGGGATTACGATGTGATTCTAGGCATAGACTGGATCGAGACTCATGGAGCGGTGGTGGATTGTGGGATGAAGAGGGTCTACTTCCAGCATCCGAGCAAGCGGACCTTCTATTTCCAAGGTATCCGTTCCACCTCTTCTCGATTCCTCATCTCTGCTATTCGAGCCCGTCGGTTGATTGATTCTGGTTGTCAGGGTTTTCTCGCGTCCGTGGTTGTGTCTGACCGGATGGATCCGGATGTCGAGGACATTCCGGTGGTGTGCGAGTTTCCCGACGTTTTTTCCGAGGAGTTGCCTGGATTACCTCCCCAGCGGGAGATCGATTTTGTGATCGAGGTTATGCCTGGTACGGGACCTTTGGCGAAGGCTCCCTACCGTATGGCCCCCGCTGAGTTGAGAGAGTTGAGGGTGCAATTGCAGGAGCTGCTGGACAAGGGGTATGTTCATCCTAGCTTTTCCCCTTGGGGTGCGTCCGTATTGTTTGTGAAGAAGAAGGACGGTAGTCTGCCGCTATGCATTGACTATCGGCAACTGAATGAAGTGACCATTAAGAACAAGTATCTGTTGCCACAGATTAATGATTTGTTCGACCAGCTCCAGTCTGCGCGAGTGTTCTCGCGGATTGATTTACGGTCCGGTTACTATCAGCTGAGAGTTCGTGAGTCCGATGTGGAGAAGACTGCATTCAGTACGAGGTACGGGCATTATGAGTTTTTGGTGATGCCGTTTGGGCTCACCAATGCCCCTGCAGCCTTCATGGACTTGATGCAGAGGGTGTTTCATCCGTATTTGGACCAGTTCGTGGTCATCTTCGTGGATGACATCCTTGTTTATTCGCAATCTGCCGAGGAGCACGCGTACCATTTGGGTGTGGTGCTGCAGACGTTGCGAGATCACCAGTTGTATGCGAAGCTCAGCAAGTGCGAGTTTTGGCTCGGCGAGGTGCACTTTCTGGGGCACGTGATTTCTGGTAATGGCATTTACGTGGACCCCGCCAAGGTCGAGGCAGTAATGCAGTGGCCGAGGCCGAGGTCGGTGACGGAGATCTGGAGTTTCTTGGGGCTTGCAGGCTATTATCGCCGGTTTATCCAGGATTTTTCTCGCATTGCGGCCCCGATGACTAGACTCACGCGGAAGAATGTGCCTTTCGTCTGGTCTGAGGAGTGTGAGCAGAGCTTCAGGGAACTGAAGAGATTGCTCACCTCGGCTCCGGTGTTGGTTTTACCTTCTGGATCGGTAGGTTTCATGGTGTGTACATATACTTCCGGCGTTGGATTGGGTGCTGTGTTGATGCAGCATGGTAGAGTGGTGGCTTATGCATCTCGGCAGCTAAAGCCCCCCGAGGAGAACTACCCTACCCATGACCTTGAGTTGGCGGCGGTGATCTTCGCGCTGAAGATCTGGAGGCATTATCTGTACGACGAGAAGTTCGAGGTGTTCACTGACCATCAGAGTTTGAGGTACGTATTCTCGCAGAGGGACCTGAACCTCAGGCAAAGGTGTTGGATGGAATTCATGAAGGATTATGACTTCACCCTGTCTTATCAGCCGGGCAGGATGAATGTCGTCGCCGATGCCCTTAGTCGGAAGGTCACGGTCAGTGCCTTGATGTTGAGGAAGTGGAGGCTCTGGGAACAAGTGCCCGAAGTATCTTTCAGGATCAAGATTCCCCAGGAGCCAGGGTTGACGGTGCTTGCGAGTCTGACTGTCACTCCTGCTATCCGTCGTCAGGTGACAGAGGCTCAGCATGCGGACCCTGAGTTGCCCCCGATTCTGGCGATGGCTGATGTGGAACTCGGCGAGGAGGGTGTTGCGAGGTTTCGTGGCAGGCTGTATGTCTCAGCGGAGGAGCAGATTCATCGTGCGGTGTTGCGCGAGGCTCATGGGAGCAGGTACACCGTACACCCGGGTGCGACGAAGATGTATCGGAACTTGCAAAGACAGTTCTGGTGGCCTGGCATGAAGAGAGATGTCGCAGAATTTGTGGCCAGGTGCCTGATCTGTCTGCAGGTGAAGGCGGAGCATCAGCGACCAGGAGGTACTCTCCAGCCCTTGGATGTTCCTGCGTGGAAGTGGGACCACGTGACCACGGATTTTGTGGTGGGGTTGCCGAGGACCCCGGGTGGGCAGGACAATATTTGGTTGCTGGTGGATAGGCTGACGAAGGTGACTCGGTTGTTACCGGTCAAAGTCAGCTGGAGCGTGTCCAAGTTGGCTCGTTTGTATGTGGAGAGGATCGTACCGTTGCATGGGATTCCCGTTTCGATCGTGTCAGATCGGGATCCGCGCTTCACTTCTGGATTCTGGAGGAGTTTCCAGCGAGCTCTTGGAACGGAGTTGACTTTTAGCTCGGCGTATCATCCTCAGTCTGATGGTCAGTCTGAGAGGACCATCCAGACTTTGGAGGACATGCTGAGATCCTGCTGCCTGGAGTGGCAGGGGAGTTGGATTCACCACCTACCGTTGGTGGAGTTTGCCTATAACAACAGCTATCATTCGAGCATCGGCATGGCTCCCTATGAGGCTCTGTATGGGCATCCTTACCGGACTCGACTTGATTGGTTTGAGGTTGGTGAGCGTGTTTTGACGGGACCAGAGTTGGTGCAGCAATGCGTGGATGTTGTGCACTTGGTTCGTCAGAACATGTTGGCGGCCCAGAGTCGGCAGAAGAGCTATGCTTACCGTAGGAGGCAGCCTCTCGAGTTCGCCGTGGGCGATCGTGTGTTCTTGAGAGTTTCTCCGATGAAGGGGGTGATGCATTTTGGACGGCGTGGGAAGCTGAGTCCCCGCTACATTGGTCCTTTTGTGATCTTGGAGCGCATCGGTGAGGTTGCTTACTGGTTGCAGTTACCCCTTGAGTTGGCGTCGGTGCATGACATGTTCCACGTCTCGATGTTGCGGAAGTATATGCCCGATGACTCTCATGTGCTCGAGATTTCTGTTTAGCCTGAGGTGACTCCAGATCTCTCTCTCACAGAGTTTCTGATCTGCGTGGAGGATAGGCGAGAGCAGCGCCTGTGGAGCAAGGTCATCCCCTTGGTAAAGGTGGTGTGGCAGCGGCACTCTGGTGGCGAGACTTCTTGGGAGCGTGAGGATGAGATGCGTCAGCAGTTCCCGTACCTGTTTGAGTGAGTCTTTCTCTTCTTTCCCCTTGGGTTGTTCTCAATTTCGAGGATGAAATTCCTTTAAGGGGGGAGGACTGTAATATTCCGGACCTTTCGGATCCTTCTTCGTGGGTCCCGGATCTAGTTTCTCGGAGCGTCCGGCTCCGTTGTGTCCGAAATTCCGTTTCGGTCATTCTTCGTGTTCGGATCGGCGCGATCCGGAGTTGTTTCGGAGGCCCGGAGGCGTTCCGCGGCTCTTCCACGCGTGTTTTTGGATTTCCGGTGTGTGTTTCGGCAATTCCTTCGGAACCTCGCTGCGGGTGAACCGGACCGTTCACCGGGGCACGAGTGGTACCGTTGCGATCGGTGCGTCCCGAGGATTCCGGAAACGTAATTTTCTATTTTTTGGTATTTTCTGGATTTTTCGGATTTTCTATAAATATCCCATTTTTCTCTCTCTCCCCACCCTCTTCTTCTTCTTCTTCTTCTTCTTCTTCCTTCCTTCCTCCCCACCGTGACCTCTCCCTCTCCCTCTCTTCCTCCCATTCGACCGCGGCGAACTCCTCTCCGGTTGCAGACAACGGCGGGGCGACGGCGCGGCGACGTGGGCGGCGGCGAGGCGATCGTGGGGACGTGCGGTGCTCGTGGGAAGCTTGAAGAACGAGGGTTTTCCAAAGCGATTTCTTGCGTTCGCGGACGATCCGGCGGAGCATTCGCTCCATTGAAGTAGGGTGACGTTCCCTAGCTCCCCGTCGTTCATTTCCGTGGTTTATAGGCCGAGGGGAGGCCGAGAGGGGTGTGATTGAGCATGTTGGGATTTTTCCATGATTTGGGGAGAGCTCGCCCGATCTATGGATTTGATGGATGATTTCGCGTTTTGATGGCCTAGAATCATGCTAGGGGTCTCTAGGGGTCTTCCCCTTTGATTTCCCCCTCTCCGGTGGAGGCATGGGGGCGTGGTTGAAGTTTTTGGGCTTTCCCACCGTTCTCGCCGTCGGGCACGTGTGACGGTCCTTCCAGGGACCGTTACATTATGTGACGCGCCTCGGGGGGGCCGTCACATGCCCTTTGGTTAGCCTTCGGGGGTCAGGGACTGTGACGGTCCCACGATTGACCGCCACTTGTATGTGACGCGCCTGGGCTGGGCTATCAGGGGCTTTCCGACCGTTGGTTTTTGACCGTTGGGGGTCTGCGTGTGTAACGCGCCAGGGCGAGCGCGTTACATCCGAGTGACGCGCTGGGGCGAGCGCGTTACTCCCTGGGTTACCCCAGGTGTGAGGGGCGCGTAACGCGCTGGGCCAGGCGCGTTACATTCGTGTAACGCGCTGGGGCAGGCGCGTTACATCTTACTTTCACGAGGGGAGCGTGGGGCGCGTGTAACGCGCCAGGGCGGGCGCGTTACATTCGCGTAACGCCCTGGGCCAGGTGCGTTACATTCGTGTAACGCGCTGGACCAGGCGCGTTACCCTCTGCGTTCCTCAGGCCGTGTAACGGCCTGCGTTAGACCGCCAGGTGTGTGTAACGGTCTCGCCTAGACCGTTACAGCCTTGTGACGATCCCGGGGTGGACCGTCAGGCGCCTGGTTGCCCCGAGAGGGCTGCAACCCCGTTTTTAGTCCGTTTGTGGCCACCGTGCGACGGGGCCGGTGCGTGGGGTGGTCCCCGTGCGTCGTCGGATGTGGGCGTCATTTTTCGTGACTTGAGAGTCTACTCCTTCAGTGACCCTCCACTAGTCGTAGCCTACCAGTACGCGGTACCGGTCGCACCAGGGAGTGGTGTACGGGCTTACCCTTAGAGGCAGTTTGTGGACCGGTTGCCGTTGGGCTCCACGTCTTGCAGCCAGAGTCCGGCTGAGGGGAAAACCGGTCAGAGGGCCAGACCAGGGACGCGCGGTCTGTGTGTGCACACGTGGTTGGGGGCGGTTGGAGCCACGTCGACGGGTGTGACCCCAGCTAGTCACTTGTTTGTGGTTACTTGTTCGGTGTTCGTGCCTTTGGTAGGCGCTACCACGTCAGGCAGTTCACCTGCGGTGCGGTGTAAGTCGTCAGGGGATGCTACCGACTGTGCTTCTAGTGGGAGGTACTCCTGTCGAGTACGGAGTGTCAGACTGTCAGTTTCGTGGCTTTGACCTTCGGGTTTGCCGGGTCGACCGTTGAGTTTCGGTTGTCTCACCGCGGCACGTGTGCCGATATGCGTGCCGTAGGACCTTTGTTTGGTAGAGTGCAGGGCTTTCCTTTCCGAGGTACTCTCCTATCGCTAGTGTAGTGGTTTCTCGTTTTACGAGGTAGGGTTCGAGTGATCCCTACTGAGTCTTGTTCCGAGACTCATTCTTTGCGTGTTTTCACCGTGTTTCAGGTGAGGCGTCGCCCCAGGGGAGCGCGTCTGGGGTGCAGCGTGGTGCGGGTGCCCAGAGGTAGTGCCAGAGGTCAGAGCCGGGGTATGCCCCGTGTAGCTGTACTTTTCTTTCTTGTCTCTGTACTAGTTGTGGACTACTACTGTTGTTGTTATTTTCCATTGTGGACCATGTAAATTACTAATTTATATCTTGCTTAATATTATAACTGTTTAATTTCTGCAATTACTTGTGACACTTGTGTAGTTTCCACACCATCCTTCTAACCCTTCCGAGTCTTCGGACTCGTGGGTGGCGGTGCGAGTCTCGGGTTATCGGACCTTCCTGGTAATCGGATTCTCGGGTCGTTACAATGACCTTCCGACTAAGGGCATCGGCGACGACATTCATCCTGCCCGACTGATAAGACAGGGTGAAGTCATAATCCTTCATGAATTCCATCCAACGTCTTTGCCTGAGGTTCAGGTCCCTCTGCGAGAACACGTACCTCAAACTCTGATGGTCAGTGAACACCTTGAACTTCTCGCCGTACAGATAATGCCTCCAGACCTTCAGCGCGAAGATCACCGCCGCCAACTCAAGGTCATGGGTAGGGTAGTTCTCCTCGTGGGACTTTAGCTGCCGAGATGCATAAGCCACCACTCTACCATGCTGCATCAACACAGCACCCAATCCAACGCCGGAAGCATCTGTACAAACCACGAAACCTCCCGATCCAGAAGGCAAAACTAACACCGGAGCCGAGGTGAGCAATCTCTTCAGTTCCATGAAGCTCTGCTCACACTCCTCAGACTAGACGAAAATGACATCCTTCCGCGTGAGTCTAGTCATCGGGGCCGCAATGCGAGAAAAATCCTGGATAAACCGGCGATAATAGCCCGCAAGCCCCAAGGAACTCCGGATCTCCATCACTGACCTCGGCCTCGGCCACTGCATTACTGCCTCGACTTTGGCGGGGTCCACGTAAATGCCATCACCAGAAATCACGTGCCCCAGAAAGTGCACCTCGCCGAGCCAAAACTCGCACTTGCTGAGCTTCGCATACAACTGGTGATCTCGCAATGTCTGCAGCACCACACCCAAATGGTACGCGTGATCCTCGGCAGACTGTGAATAAACAAGGATGTCATCCACGAAGATGACCATGAATTGGTCCAAATACGGATGAAACACCCTCTGCATCAAGTCCATGAAGGCTACTGGGGCATTGGTGAGCCCGAACGGCATCACCAAAAACTCATAATGCCCATACCTCGTACTGAAAGCAGTCTTCTACACACCGGACTCACGAATTCTTAGCTGATAGTAACCGGACCGTAAATCAATCCGCGAGAACACTTGCGCAGACTGAAGCTGGTCGAATAAATCATCAATCCGTGGCAACGGATACTTGTTCTTCATGGTAACTTCATTCAGCTGCCGATAGTCAATGCACAGCCGCAGAATACCGTCCTTCTTCTTCACAAACAATACGGGCGCACCCCAAGGGGTAAAGCTAGGACGAACATACCCCTTGTCCAGCAGCTCCTGCAATTGTGCCCTCAACTCTCTCAACTCAGCGGGGGCCATACGGTAGGGAGCCTTCGCCAAAGGTCCCGTACCAGGCACAACCTCGATCACAAAATCGATCTCCCGCTGGGGAGGTAATCCAGGCAACTCCTCGGGAAAAATGTCGGGAAACTCGCACACCACCGGAATGTCCTCGACATCTGCTCCATCCGGTCAGACACAACCACGGACGCGAGAAAACCCTGACAACCAGAATCAAGCAACCGACGGGCTTGAACGGGAGGAAGAGAGGGAGAAAGGGGGGCCGCGGTGGGGAGAAACGGAGGAGGAAGAAGAACAAGAAAGAGAAGGTGGGGAAGAGAGAGAAAATAGGGGGGTATTTATAGAAAATCCAGAAAATCTGAAAAATACTGAAAAATAGAAAAATACATTTCCCGAATCCTCGGAACGCGCCGATCGCAACGGTACCACTCGTGCCCAGGTGAACGACCCGGTTCACCCGCAGCGAGGTTCCGAAGGAATTGCCGAAACACACGCCGGAAATCGGAAAACACGCGCGAAAAAGCCGCAGAGGGCCTCCGGGCCTCCGAAACAATTCTGGATCGCGCCGATCCGAACACGAAGAATGACCGAAACGGAATTTCGGACACAACGGAGCTGGACGCTCCGAGAAACCAGATCCGGGACCCACGAAGAAGGATCCGAAAGGTACGGGATATTACACGTAACCTAACCTTCCAGTAACATCTTTTGATATACTGGGGTATTGGGATGCAATGCAATTTAAACACTTTTTTTCTTTTGAAAATATTGACTACCCTATACTCAAACCTGGCTCTGATACCAATTTGATGCGGGACGACTACGAGTTGCGACCTTGGACTCTATAGGACGACGCGACTGGTTGGACGACACGACCAACAACAACGTTACAATGCGGCACCTAAAGAGCTCCAGAAGAGGCGATATGCCCCAAACAAGAAGTGCTAACTAACGATCATCCCCATCAAGGGAAGCGCGACTGTAACGACCCGAGAATCCGATTACCGGGAAGGCCCGATAACCCGAGACTCGAACCGCCCACCAAGAGCCGGGAGGGCTCAGAAGGGCTAAAAGGAGAGTGGAGGCACAAAGAAATAGGAAATAAAGCAGGACAATAACTAATAGAAATAAATAAATAACTACAGCTATAACAGAGTCCAGTCCAACAGAAAGTATAGTCTAAAGCAGTAAAGCGTACCACATGCCAAGTGATCACTCGGCTCGGCAAGCTGGCAACTGAGGACCTCCGCTCCTCACCCTCGAACCTCGAGGAAGAACCGCCACACCTGAAAAGCAGGGAATGAGTCTCCAAAACAGAGACTCAGCAGGGATCCCGCGGAACCCCAACCGGAAAGAACGACGGTAGCCGAAAGGAAGGCTACGAGAGCAACCGCAATAGCAGGAACAGCAAACCCGGTGGCCGGTCGAAGCACGGCACTACTACTACTCCTACTGTACCAGAAACACACCATGATCTCGCGGTCGAGGCTATCGAACTACACTAGCACCGCTTACCGAAGTAAAAACACACGGCAACCACGCCGTAGAGGCCTGTCCCCCGGACACAGCCGACCTGGACACGCTGTCCAAGGTGCAACCCCGACCATCCGATCGCGGGTACCGCACAACAAGACGCAACCTCAGTAAAGCCACTAGCACTAGTCTCACGGCGTGAAAACCGACACACGCGCCACGGTGAGACAACCGAACTCAACGGTCAACACGACCGAAAACCCGAAGGTCAAAGTCACGGAAACTGACAGTATGTCACTCTCAACTCGACAGGAGTACCTCCCACTAGAAGCACAGTCGGTAGCGTCCCCTGACGTCTTACACCGCACCGCAGGTGAACTGCCTGACGTGGTAGCGCCTACCAAAGGCACGAACACCGTACAAGTAACCAAAAACAAGTGACTAGCTGGGGTCACGCCCGTCGACGTGGGTCCAACTGGCCCCAACCACGTGTGCACACACAAACCGCGCGTCCCTGGTCTGGCCCTCTGACCGGTTTTCCCCTCAGCCGGACTCTGGCTGCAAGACGTGGGGCCCGACGGAAACCGATCCACAAACCGTCTCTAAGGGTAAGCCCGTACACCACTCCCTGGTGCGACCGGTACCACGTACTGGTAGGCTACGACTAGTGGAGGGTCACTAAAGGAGTAGACTCTCAAATCAACGGAAAACAACGTCCGAATCCGACGATGTACGGGGACCATCCCACGTACCGGCCCCGTCGCACGGTGACCACAGTCGGGGAAGAAACATGACTCGCAGTCCACGGCCACACATGCACCCTGCACGAGAGTCGAGAAAACTCAAGTGGCACTAAGCCACTGGGCTCTGGACAGTCCTCTAGACGCATTACACCCAACGGTCTTGAGTCACAAGACTCGGGGTCAAGACCGTTGTACGCAACAGCACAAGGCCGTCAATCTAGTCCAATCTCTAGGTCTAAAATCACGGTAGCACGAGTACCGAGATAACTCACGAGCCGCCAAGACCACTCCCTCGGGAAGGGAATGCAAAGGAACCAAGGCCACCCACACGGGCCACACGGAAAACACAGAAGCACGATTCCCAAGGTAGCACACAAGCCGCCAGAGCAAGCAGGAAACCTCCAGCCCCAGGCCGGATAACTGGACTCGCAGTCCAAGGCCAAACACGTGGCCCACATGGGAATCGCCTTCCAAAGAAACCCACGACATGCGGGGGAGACCCCACCGCACACACACCGATACATGGTGACTCGATCGAGCGTAACACGAAAGCTCGGAACACGTGAGGTCACCCGGACCCACTACACCTATGGGCACGCTAATCGAGGTAACATGGAATCTCCGGACACCCAAAGACACGGTCACAGAACTCCACGGGGTGTCAAAGATATTCACAAGACCTAAAGTCAACCACTGGGTCACAACCGGGTTGACCGGAGGTCAAAACAACGCAAACGGGAACCGCAACGTAGTCACGGTCACCTGGGGACCGCGACCATAGTCACGGTCGACTGGGGACCGCGACCACACAGTAGTGGTCGACCGAAACATGCATTTTTCCCCAAATCGCCCCAAATGACCCGCTCGGCTCACCACGGCCTACAAAACTCGCGGGAAATGAAGCGCACGAGCTGGGGGTCCATCTCCTACCTCCACCGAAGATTTCGCACACCGTGGATGCCGATCCACGATGAAAACGTCGTTGAAGCCTCGCCGTTCCACGAACCCACGGTCGAGCTTCACCGCGCCTCCACCGCCTCGATCCTCACCCATCCTCGCCCGTACCTCGCCCGCGCCGTCCCCACCTCGCCCACACTCCACCCCGTCGGCCGCCGGAGAGAGAGGGAGAGAGCGTGAGAAGAGAGAGGGAGAGAAGAAAGAAAATGAGAGGGGAGAGAGAGAAAAGGGTTATATATAGGAAAATCCAAAAAATCGAAAAAATCTCAAAAAATAGAAAATTACACCCTCGCGATCCTCGGAACGCACCGATCGCAACGGTACCACACTCGCCTAGGTGAACGGCCCGGTTCACCCGCAACGAGGTTCTGAAGGAATTACCGAAACACACACCGGGAATCGGAAAACACAAGCGGAAAAGTCACGGAACGCTCCCGGGCCTCTGAAACAACTCGGATCGCGCCGATCCGAACACGAAAGATGTCTGAAACGAAATTTTTGACACAACAGAGTCAGACACTCTGAGAAACTAGATCCGGGACCCACGAATAAGGATCCGAAAAACCCGGGGCATTACAGCCCTCCCCCCTTAAAGGAATTTCATCCTCGAAATTCAGGACCAAGCATGAAGTCACAGGGGAAGAACACTGAATCAACTGACACGCTGTCAGAGCCCCAACACAGAAAATCTCGATTCTCACGAAAACACCGATCCTGAGGGACACAGCCAGACTTACAATCACAAGCAACACCTCGCTCCTCGAGCCGAGCACACTGTCCAACAGAGCAGGCATATACCAAAGGACACAGTCCGGCATCACCTCAGACAACGCGAGAATCCACCATGGCACCGCAGCCACAGTCTTGCTCACCGAGGAATCACAACCCTTGCACGAGAAAATAGCCACCGATCCATCCTATGGTCGGCAAACAACACATACATCAGCTTCAGAACCAGCTGACAGGTCGCGCACCCTCCTCAAGGGAGCAACCAAAACAGAGCCTCCACCAGCTCAAGCAGCCATCTCAACAGACCGCAACCAGCTCATCGGCTCAGCACCAAGAAACACCCAACACATGGCAAGCCGAAAGCCAGACATAACACCATGCCAACTCTTGTCAAAAGACAAACTTCGACAAAGCCCAGATCCCATCCGGAAAGGCACATCACAGAAACGACCACCCAAGGTCTCGCTGGCACACGGCTCTCGCCACGCTCGAGCCCCAACCACCAGCATCTTCTGTCTGTGAAATGACCACACGACGACGACCACCAACTGCTCGCTCAGGTTCTTCCTTCTTTCATGGTGTCTTCTGTCATCACCTCACTCGACTCAGACTTACAGGGGAACCACCCCATGCTAGTCACCAAACCAGGGATAACCATCGCGACACTGACGTCCCATCAAGGACAACCAAATCGACACCAATCTCACAAAAAGGCCTCCGCCCAAGGCATCACTCTTCCATCTGGTCTCATCAAATCCTTCGATCAATCCAAGTGGACACCTGCCAATCCCGATTCCGCCCTCACCACAGAGCCACGGGACACCACCTGAACAGTGCTCACGGGTCCCTAAGCAACATACATCTCACCATGGTCAGCTACAAGACAAGCCTTACCAGTCACTCGCAGCTACCAACAGGAACCCACAGCCTGCCAGAGATCACTTCTCCAAGAACTATCTCATCCGAGGACATGACTGGGAACACAAGTCGGGCACCAAGCCACCGACTCTGACCAACACGTCCTCGACCATCGTCAGGTGACATTCTCAATACCCCATCCAGGTCCAACACCGACGCCTGACACGGCTTCAATCACAGGAATAGGGTACTCATGCGGCACACTAGCCAGCACTTTTCCCAACACTCCATCCTGCCAGTGCCAACAATCAGAATATCTCGAGTAACGGCACGTCAACAACATGTCTCACACCGAGG
The DNA here is from genome assembly GCA_022559845.1 of Amorphophallus konjac. NCBI lineage: Eukaryota > Viridiplantae > Streptophyta > Magnoliopsida > Alismatales > Araceae > Amorphophallus > Amorphophallus konjac. Next base: position 437,980,850 of record CM040122.1, read on the forward strand.
AACCAATCCTCCAATGCTCAACGCAAAGTCAGGAATCCGCCCGTAGCAACCAACGCTACGATCTGAACCAATGGGTCACAAGCCCACCACGCTTCCGCTGCGCACTCTGATCCGCGCGCACAGCCGAGAGAGCAAACACCACCCAACCAGCACTCGTCCTTCCGGAAAAGCGCCAACACCCTTAACGACAAGGGAACGGGCACAACTTCTCACAAGCAACCACCTTGCCAAGACAAGGAGCACGTCTCGCACAGACTTTATGGCACACAAGGCCAACCAATCTGAACACACAATGCAAGACGACGAACCTTAGCCCAACACAATCTCTCCCTACCAAAGGACAAACCAACACACTTCCGACCAACGGAAGAACTCCACGCTCGACCTGACCTTAAACCTCGCGCATGCTGGAAACAGCACCATCCAGCACCTAGGAAAACCATCGCTTCCATCAGGTCAGCGCCTCCGACACACTCGGCGAGTGTCACGTCAGACCACAATCACAGCATCTCTCGATGCACCACTGCTGTAATTCCTCGAACTGCAATGCGGCATGCCAAGAGCCGCAACATGAGCCATCACGACAACTGCCGACGCTCATCCTCGAGTCCCGAACTCGCCGTGGAGTCTTCACATCTCATGCCAACTCTAGGGTGAACACAACCCAATCGCACACGAGCGCAGGAGCAAGACTTACTGGGACACCACAGCCCAATCCTACCTCGAAATCCGCAGAACAATCGGGACCGACACGTCATTCTGACGCCACAGAGCAAGACAAGGACACTAGGCTCGACAAAACAGCAGCTCACCGAGAAGATATTCAGCTCTCCCGAGCACACTTCCCAATCAGAACACCTCAGGGGCTGGACAAACCTCAAGCTGGAGTGGCCAAAATCGACAGCAGCTCCCTCAGAGCACGCTCACGGCCACTTAACCACGAAAATCCTCTCCAGCCACCTGACCACGCTGCAGATGCCTCGAACGCAGCACCGCGAGCTCACGCCTGCCAGCAACCTCTACCCAACGCAGCACAACCAAGGCCATCACCGATGAGGGAGAGAGCTCTCTGTAGACACGCCATTTCTGACGTTACGATGAGTAAATCCCATATTATACCGTAATGCCCTGAAGTGGCTTACATTTTTTTTTATTTGAGCGATTTCCGAACTTTTGGTTAGATTATATTTATTTGACAGAGAGAGAAATTAATATAAGCATATGTATGTATATATATAATTCTATTAGTTTTATTTAATAATTTTAACTTTATATAAATATATATATACATATCAAGTGGTTATTTAAGCAAAAATACATGTACATTAAAAAGTAAAAAAAGTAAAAAAATAAATAGAATAACCATTAAAAATAAACAAACAAATACAAACAAATAAACCAAAAAAAATAAAAATAAACAAAACAAACAAACAAAAATATATAAAAAAAGAAACAAAAAAATAAAATAAAATAAATAAAATGCAACAAAACAAAACAAAATATATGTATTATTATTACTATCTCACCCACACGCACACACTCTCCCTCACCCTCTCCGTCTCTTTCTTTCCCTCTCACTTCACTGCACACACCCTTCTCCCCCACGGCACACACATACACACACACACCTCTCACTGCTCACACTCCTCTCCCCCACGGCACACACACATACGCACACACTCCTCTCACTGCACTCACCCTCCACCCCACGGCAGCCCTCTCACTCTTCCCATCGTAGAACACCCCCTTGCTCTAGCCCTCCACTTGCACCACCACAACCGCATGCATGCATGCACCTCCTCTCCCTCTGCTTGCCATCTAAAGCCCCCTCTGCGAACCAAAAACCTTCCCCATTTTTCCGAACCCACCATCACTCTTCTCTCTGACTTCTCTGCTATCCCACTCCGCCCATCTCTTTCCCGGCTGAACCACCCTCGCCTCTGCACCGGCACCGTTCGCAAGAGCCCGCGAGCCCCCCTGCCGTGAAGCCCTCCCACGTCGCCCGTGAGCCCCGCCACCGTCGCCACTGTCACCTGCCACCTCCGCGAGCACCACTGCCGCAAGACCCCCTCCGCTGCCCCTCTCTCTGCACACCGCCCCTCACACCGCCAGCCTTCCCTTCGCGAGACCTCCCCGCGAACTCCACCTCCCGTCCACTGCACCGCCACTAAGACCCCCAGCCCAGCACCACAACAACTCCCAGCCGCTCCACGTCCGTAAGCCAACTCCTTCCGACCGCCGTAGTCCCCTCCGCAAGCACCCCTCGTCGCCACCGCTGTCGTGAGCCCCCCTTCCCAATTCTCACCTCGCCACCCCCTCTCCCCCTACCTCTCCCGCATGCACCCGCCGACGGGAGCCCCCCTCTCACCTGTGCTACCGGTGCACACCTCCCCTGTCCACCGCCGTGAAGCCTTGCGTTTCCACCGTTCACGCCGACGATCGACCCCGCCACTTCCGGCACCAACTCCACGCGAGCCGCTCCGCCCACGCCCCCGGTGCATGCACGCCCCCTCTCGACGTTGTCCGCCTGCGAGCCGCCCCGCCGTCGCCGTCGTCGTCCGCCGGCCACACCCGCGAAGCCTCCATCTCCGCTGCACGCCTGCCAACCTCGCCACCTCCGCCGTCTGCCGTGAAGCCCCGGACGCCATCTCCGAACCTCCGGGCGCCCACGGCTGCCGTCTGCGACCACCGCCTTCGGCTGCCACGGTTCGTCGCCACCGGCCGCCCACCGCCGGCCTCTATCTCTCTCCCTCTCTCCGTTTCTCTCTTCTCTTCCTCCCGCGATCTCTTTCCCTCCTCTCTGCTTCTCTCCCTCCCCCTCTCTCTCCTCCTCATCCCACCGTATCTCTCTCTCTCTTCTCTCTCCCTCTCTAACTTTCTCTCTGTTCCCCTCTCTCTCCCTCTCCCTCTCTCTCCCCCTCTCGATTTCCCTTTCTTTTATTTTTTTATTATTTTTCCCCCTCTCACCTCTCTCGTGACCCCCCCTCTCTCCCTCTCACTTCATCTCTCTCCCACTCCCCTCTCTCTCTTCTGTCTTTTCTTTCTCTCTCTGTCGCCAGAGACTTCCCCCCTCTTTCTTTCTATTCTCTTTTCCTTCCTCACGTATTCTTTCCCTTTGTATATATCATATACATATATATTATTTATATATATATATCGTATATATAGATATTTATATATGTGTGTTCATATGGGTGGGTGTGTCTATATATAAATATACACATATATTTATATCTTTGTATATATATATGTGTGTGTGTTTTCATATATTTCTTATATAAGTATATATATATAGATATATATGTGTGTTTATATATGTGCATATATATACGTGTGTATATTAGTAAGTAAATAAATTAATATATATATATATTTATCATGCATAACTACTCTTATATATATATATGTTTAAATATATATATAGATGGATATATATATCTATGTAAATATTGTTTGTGTTTATTTATATCAGCCTTACTTCACCTCTTTTGAATGTACATGAATAAAAGCCGAGCCTTTGGCCCAATTAGCATTCCCGCGTGTCCCCGTACACGGGGAAGCCGCTTCGTCCCACCGTTTGCCCGTTCTGTGCTTGCGTTGCCATTAGCGGCTTCTTTTCTCATTCTTATCTTATTGTATTTTTAGTCTATTCTTCAGTTATTAGTATTTTATCCTATGAATTGTCATTATATCATGTCATCTGTTCTAACTTAATTGTTATTTCTTTATTTGTTCATTTTGCAGGGTAACCACTCAAAAGCCCTCTTCTTCGGCCAGTCGAACGGAGAGGAAGAAGGAACCCACGCATCCCGTGTCAAAGATAAAAGCGATCAATCCACTCGGGACCCTCGGTCCCTAGCGATCACAAAACTCCTAACGTGCGCTTCATTTTGATCATCTTTGTTTTAATAACACCCGCGGAGAGTTGCTTCCCGCAGCGGTTATCTTCTACTGTCTCTGGCCTCACCCGCGCGGAGGATTATTCCCCGCGGCGGTTTCTGTCATTTACTTTCTGTATATCTAACTCCTAATTGGTGCGGTGGGTCACCTCCCGCGACCATTTCCATTTCAACATTTTATTTTCTGCACCCTACTCTCTAACTCCTAACTATTTAATTTCAGCATTCCCCTATCATCGCTCTAAAACCCCGTGGAGAATAACATCTCGCGGAGGTTTATTTGATCCCCTTTTTATTTCTTGTTATATATACTTATATTATAGTAAAAACCCCGCAGAGGCCAATATCTTGTGGTGGTTTATATATATACTTATATTTATTATCTATGTTATAATAAAAACTCCGTAGAGGCCAAAGTCTCGTGGTGGTTTATATATATATATACTTATATTTATTATCTATATCATAATAAAAATCCCGCAGAGGCCAAAGTCTCGTGGTGGTTTATATATATATATATATATATTCATTATTTATATCGTAGTAAACAACCCTGCAGAGGCCAATGTCTCGTGGTGGTTTATATATATACTTATATTTATTATCTATATCGTAGTAAACAACTCCGCAGAGGCCAATGTCTTGTGGTGGTATATATATATATACTTATATTTATTATCTATATCGTAGTGAAAACCCCGCAGAGGCCAAAGTCTCGTGGTGGTTTATATATATATATACTTACATTTACTATTTATGTTATAGTAAAAAAACCTCGCAGAGGCCAATGTCTCGTGGTGGTTTATATATATACTTATATGTATTATTTATGTTGCATTAAAAATCCCGTAAGGCCAATGTCTCGCGGTGGTTTCCATATGTACATATATTAATTACTGCTCATATTGTAATATTATTGTTAAAACCCCGCAAAGACCAATGTCCTGCGGTGGTGTGCTTTTATTCATGTTGTTCTTGTAACTGTCTGAGGAGTGATATATCGTTACAAATTCCGAGTCTACGTGTCTCTCCGTCTGTCAACTTCTATTACGTAGAGTTCCAGGACTCGAATTCGGTATCTGAAAAACTTCTCTCGGAACGGTGGGTCACGCCTACCGGGAAGGGGTTCAGTTTGCACGAGAGGGTCTTCGGACCCCTATCTCCGCCACGTACCGGAGTTCGGCCAGTCTAAATTCTCTCTGTCTCAACTAGAGTATCATCTGTAGGTCGTACTTGTCCACCGTTCTTCCATATCCACTATAGCGCGCGTTTCCATTATTTTGTCCTCATTTCTTTCACCCTTTATTAAAGAGAGAGGGAAATACCACATCTCTCTCTCTCTCTTTCCACCGCGTTACGCGTTAACATCTCTGGCGATCACGGTGGGACCTGTTTTTTACTTTTTTTTTTGGTTACCCACAAACTATTCGGCACCCACGTGTGCCCCTCCTTTTGGCACCCACGTGTGCCCCTCCTTTTGTCACCCACGTGTGTCCCTCCTTTCGGCACCCACGTGTGCCCTTCCCTACTGCGCCCAAGTGCGCCCACTCCTCGTGCACTTCGTGCACTCCCCCGGTCCTTTGTGGTTACTTGAGAGGTTAACGTTGTCTCGTGCACCACGTGCCTTTCCCCTCCATTTAGCATCCACGTGTGCCCCTTCTCCTCCATTCGGCACCCACGTGTGCCCTCCTCCATTTGGCACCCACGTGTGCCCCTCCTTGTTCCCCTCTATTTGGCACCCTCATGCCCCCCCTCCTTATTGCGCCCACATGCGCTACGTCATTCCCCTCGTGCACTACGTGCACCCTTAGAGCCCCTTTCTCTTTGTTTCAAGTGATCTATGTGTCTCGGAAAGAGGAACGGTTGTATCCTACTCCATCTGTTTATTACTTTTATATCTCTGTTATATCATTGTGATTATCTCTGTTCTATTTGTGTGTTTATCTCTAGTATTTGTGTGTTATACATCTTTTATTCAGCACTGCATTTCATGCATTTACCCCTTTTCTTTTCTTTCTTTTACTTATTTAAGGATTAACCCCTCTCGGTGAAGGAAGGACTCTCCGTCGGGAATTCCTCTCGACGGATTAGGATATCCTCCATTAGGACCTCCGTAAGTCCCCGACAGCGAAGGATTCCCTCTTCGTTCACTGGGCTGGTTGTACCACTGAAGTACCCCGGAGTTAGTTACCTATTCGTGGTGAGACGAGTGCCCCTAGCTGACACGGCGGTAAAATAAAGTGCAATTAGGGTCCCTCCTACTAAGTGTGAATTTTATATTTGTTAAAATCAAAAAAAGAGAAAATCAAAAAAAAATTAATTAAATCAAAACACAAAAAAGGTCAAAACAAAAAAATGGCGTAAGATCATCCACTTGTCTGTTAATCTCTGATACTTGTTTGCTAGTGTATGCATTTACGTTCTGGTAAAATTACAGGAATGGCTCACGACTCTTCCGAAGAGAATCAATCAGGTCGTGGTCAGTCAGCTGACCCACGGGTCCACGCAATGGACTCAGGCCCCTCCCGTGAGACCTCACAAGAGGTCCTCACTGTTCCACGGGAACTAGCTCCACCCCAGGATATCTTCTCCGTGTTGGGTGCCCTCGCTACTACACAGCTCAGCCCTGAGCAACTTCTGGCCTTTCATGCCATTTTAAAGGGGAAGTCTGTATCTCCCCCTCCTCAGGAGTCAACTTTGGCTCCCACATCCTACCAACAGCCGCTCCAGGCTGCTGTATCCCCATCACATGTACAGGTTGCCCCTTCTTCTTCACTTCAAGGACAGGCGAGCCAACAGCCCGCCTCTTATCAGTTCCTCCCCATACAGTCTCAGATCCCTGCCATCCTTCATACGGTACCCCAGATGGGTCCGTCCACTGGTGGGCCACCATACCCATCTGGCTCAGGGTTTCCTTCTCAGGCCCCTGTAAGGCCTTCTCAGTCTCAGTGGCAGGCCCCACTTTCACCTGCCGAGGAGTTCAACCAGTCTCTCCTCAATAAATACAATGAAATGAACGAGGAGTTTTGGAATCTCAAGAAAATGGTAGATGGGAAGTCCGCCCATGAGATTTCCCTACCAATTCTTCCCACATTTCATCTCCCTCCCTCCGAAATGCCTACATACCGTAGGTATAACGGTACGGGTAATCCTTCTATTCACATTAAGGATTTCATGTATGAATCTTCCTCATGGCAGAACGATCCAAAATCCCTGGCTTATCTTTTTCGCAGATCCTTGGATGGTCCCGCCCTAGAATGGTTCTATTCTCTAGAACCGAGTGAGGCTGAGGATTTTGACGTTGTTAAGGCCAAATTCATTCAGAAGTATCGGGATAGGGTCGGTCCAGCCCTTTCTATCACCGACCTAGTTGCTGAGAAAATGAGGTCAGATGAGGATTTTGTCCAGTATGCTGATAGGTGGAGGTCTCTGGCCGATAAAGTAAAGAATACCCTTTCAGAACCCGAGCAAGTCAAAATGATCGTGTCTAATGCAACCCCGCAGTTTAGACACATTTTGGCCTTGAATAAGCTTACTACGATGGAGGAACTTTATGAGAGGGCCCGATATATCCAGACCTAATTAAAAGATTCCCCCATCATGCATATGTTTGAACCCCCAAAGCCTAGGGTGTTTAAGAAAATAAGCACCGGTGTTCAAGGAGGAACAACTGAAGGGGTCGTCATAAACGAGCAAGTGAGTGTGCTTGACAGTCCCAACCAGCCAGCCTACCCCGGGCCTCGTCAAATGTCACGACCACCCTTTCAGCAAGGTTCACCACCCTTTCAACAGGGCCCACCTCCCTATCGTCCTCAGAACAACTTCCCCCAGAACAACATGCCTCAAGCTTTTTATCCCCAACAGCAACAACAGCAACAACCCCAACCTCAATATCACCAAGTTCCACCTCCGGGAAATTACGGCCCACCACAACAACGGATGAGGCCCATTGGACCCAAAAGAGCCCATTATCCACCATTGCCTGAAGCCTTGCCGGATATTTTCAACGCCCTTATGGCTGCCAATGCACTCACTTTGCCCAAAGAAAAGTTTATATGGCCCCCGAATGCTGATACCTCTAGGTACTGTGTCTATCATAGGCAGCCAGGTCATACGGTCGAAAATTATTTTAACTTCAAAGATTACATTTATGACATGAATGATCAGGGTGAAATTGATTGGGATGAAATGAGACGATACATCGCCACCCTGAAGGCCAGAAGACCTCCGCCTTGGCCTCAGCAACCCCAACCACCACAGCAACAACAGCAACCTCAACAGGCCCCACAACAGCAGCCTAATATGGGCATCATCCATAATCCACTTCCGGAGCACCAACAGCCTAATCCCATTTCCTCCTTCCCGGAAGTTGGAAGAGAGCAAACTTGGCATTTGGAAAGCACCTCTGTCCTTGCTACCTGCCATGTTACTAATCAGCCTCCTCGTCTCCTTCGAACATCATCTTCTTATCACCCAACCCCCTCACAACCCCTATTTGGTCCTTCTTCCTTTCCACAGCCATCACGCCCTCTTATTCGTACCCCTATCGTCAATTCACCACCAGTCCATCACCCAATACAATCTATCACATCTCCTTTACCTCTAAACCCTCTCATTACCTCTTATCCCTCTACTTCACCACCTACCTCTATTGAATCTCTACCCCAACCTTTTAACTTCTTTACCGCCCATTACCCGTATGACGCGTCATCCGCCTCTACCTCCATTGAACCTCCTCCTTCACCATCTAAGCCCCTTATTATCTACCACTCATCCGAGGTCCCTTCTACTTCTAATCTACCTCCACCATCTAAGCCCCTTATCATCCACCACTCTACCATTCCCCCACCAAACAAACCTCTAATTAAAACCTTTACATCCGTCATCACCCCTATACCACCAACTGTTCCTTCACCATTACCTCTCAAACCCCTGTTAAAATCCACACCCAATACCATAGAGGTGCAGCAAGACCCACAAGCAATGGTGCTCCGGAGTGGAAAGATGTTCCACCGGGTGTTTCCCCAGAATAGTCAGGCCCCCGAACAGTCTCAGCCAGAGAAAGATAAGGAAGAGCAGTTAGAAGAGTCCATCCCTGGGACCCAGTATGACTTGTTGAAACATCTGGATAAGACGCCTGCCCGTATCTCCATCCTCGAGTTGATCAAAAGATCCACATCTCACCAAGAAGCTTTAAGGGAATATCTCCAAAAAGTCATGGTGAATGAGGATCTCCCTGCGGAGAAAATCTCGGCAGTCCTGACGCCCACCGATACACAACCGCCCATCATGTTCCATAATCACGAGCTTGCCCCCAAGGAAGCTCGAAAATATACGTTGTGTATTGCGGTAAAAATCAATGGTGTGTCAGTGGATCCATGTCTGGTGGACACGGACGCGTCTATAAATGTGATTTCCTCTACTACTCTCCAAGCATGTGGGGTTGATGAAGAACAACTCATGCCCTCCTCAATCACAGTCACGGCCTATGACAATAGTAAAAGGCCGCCAATGGGGATGATTACCCTCAATGTAGAACTAGGCCCTGTATCAGTCTTCGCGGAATTCCATATCCTTGATATGGATCCCACTTTCAAGGCTATACTAGGCCGTACCTACATTGAAGCCGTGAATGCTGTACCATCCACCAATCATCAGTGTTTGAAATTTCCATACAAAGGATGGGTTATCAAGGTAATGAGCATGCCCCTCTGTTCTACGGTGGATGCTATCACCACCTCTTTGCCCTCGGTCTGGCCGACTCATCGGCCCATACTATCCTTGTTAGATGTCCGTGATCCCTGCCGTGCTCCCTTCACACAACAAAAGCCGTTTCCTGTGCCAACCTCATGCCTCCCATTCCGTTCCAAAGGATGGGAGATTATGAGAAATATTGGCTATCAAGAGGGCAAAGGCTTAGGGGCACAATTGCAAGGAAGGTTGAGACCACTGCAGAAGACAAAGTCGGTCTGTAGAGCAGGCTTAGGTTTGAAGGGGCAGTTCGAATCAGACGGGAAACCCCTCACTTGGACTTTGTCCTCACATTTCAAGAAGGGGCCCGTCGTTCAGATGGGAGATCTTCCACCAGAATCACATGGGGGGTTACAGAATGTATTCTTGGCTGAAGGATGTTCAAAAACTCCAAAAAAAGGAAAGATTGTCCACTTGGATTGTGAATGGTATAAATGGTTTGACATACCAGATATATCCATTGCACTGGAAAGAATGTTCTCACCTCCACATCTAGAAGGGCCACCTTCGATCTCCAAAATGCCAGGGGATATCACCACTATTGCCAGAATGTCAAACCCTCCTCATCAGAAGAGTGTTGTCATCGACGGATCATCATCCGTCATCAACATTGCCACTGACGGCTCATTAGTCGTCATCTTCTCCATTCACTTATCACAGCCTTTGTTGCTGTCTCCCTCCAGGGCCAGACGATTGTCTGATGATCTCTCCAGGTCCCCTTCTTTATTTATTCACTTGCGTGAGTTTCTCAACTCACGCCAGGTCTTTCATCACGATCTGCTCTACGAGCCACACAACTCTTTAGCTGTAATCCCCTTTTCAGCTCCTCCAATTTCTTTTCACTGTTTTGTTATCAAAGATGAAAATGAAAAAAAAATGCCAATTCCCCAACTCCTCAACAGCGCATTGTCTTTGAGGAAACCTCCTATATCTCCCACGAGTGTGCCCCGACTCACAGGCCACTCATTCAAGGTCCCCTGAGCGACCTTTTCTACCCCTCATCTGAGGGGTCCTTCCCTGTACATTCTTCACCATCCTCTTCAGTTTCTTTTTCTTCTTCTGTAAATGTCAGTCTAGCTAGCAATAATAAGTCAAGGGTAGTGCCTAAGAAGAAATCCAAAGGTAGGCAGATTCCCCATCGATTCCTTTTGGATCTAGCCACCAGGTGTCAAACCCTTCTAGCTATCCCTCAATTGTTAGAAAATCCAATCCAACTGCCAGAAATAGAATGTGAGAATGATTGCATGATTGATGAAGGGTATGGGGTCTACGAACTCACTGACGAGAAATACCCCATTGAAGAAGAGGATAAAGAATATGAGGACGCGGCTGACGCCTATGCTAGTGGAATGAGCAGATTTGACGAGCCGTCAGCCGCTGTAGAAGAGTCCACAAAAGAGATAAACTTGGGAACTGAGGATGACCCTAGGATTGTCCTCATAAGTGATAATTTACCCTCATCTGACGAAGAGTCATTGATTAAGGTTCTTAAGGAATATAAGGACACGTTCGTATGGAGTTACGAGGATATGCCAGGTTTGGATTCTACCTTAGTGGAACATCGTCTCACTTTAAAACCAGGGTCCATCTCGGTAAAACAACGGTTAAGACGTTTTCACCCACAAATGGCTTTAAAAATGAAGGAAGAGGTCGATAAGCTCCACAAAGCTAGGTTCATAAGAGTCGTCCTTTATCCTCAGTGGGTGGCAAACATTGTCCCGGTCATGAAGAAGGATGGTAAGGTGAGAATTTGCATTGACTTTCGGGACCTTAACCGCGCGTGTCCGAAGGATGATTTTCCCTTGCCTCACATCGATGTGTTGATTGATAATACGGCAGGATATGAAACCCTTTCATTCATGGATGGATTTTCTGGATACAACCAAGTCCGTCTGGCAGAAGAAGACCAGGAGAAAACTTCATTTACTACTCCCTGGGGAACTTACTGTTATGTGGTCATGCCATTTGGACTGAAGAACGCTGGAGCAACTTACCAAAGGGCTATGATGGCAATATTTCATGACATGATGCACATATATTTGGAAGTGTATGTGGATGATTTGTTGGTAAAATCCAAAAGTAGGGTAGAACATCCCGAGGTCCTTGCAAAGGTGTTGCAAAGATCGTGTGAGTTCAATTTGAAAATGAATCCAAAAAAGTGCGTGTTTGGTGTATCATCGGGCAAGTTACTTGGCTTCATTGTGAGCAAAAGGGGCATTGAGATAGATCCCAACAAGGCTAAGGCGATTAGGGATATGCCACCCCCGAAGAATCTGAGAGAAGTTCGAGGATTAATCGGGAGGTTGCAGTTCATCCGCCGCTTTGTGTCTCACAAAGATGCATGCCCTTCTACGAGTTGACCAAAGTAGGGATCAAATTCTGTTGGGATTCTAAGTGCCAGAATGCTTTCGACGGATTAAAGGAATATCTGGCTAACCCGCCTGTTCTTACTCCACCTATTCCAGATAAGCCTATGATCTTATATATCTCAGTCCTAGACGACTCTGTGGGAGCCGTCCTGGCACAAATCGATGAGGAAGGCAAGGAACGGGCAACCTATTACTTGTCTAAACTTCTCAACCCCTGTGAGCGAAAGTATACAGCCATGGAGAAGACATGTGCCGCCCTTGTGTGGGTAGTGCAGAAATTAAAACATTACTCTCTTGCTCATGAAGTCCATTTAATTGCTCGCATGAATCCTATCAAATTTCTCTTGGAAAAGTTTATCCTTACTGATAGGCTAGCACGTTGGCAAAGCTTTCTATCTCAATTCGACATCATCTATATCCAGCAAAAGGCGATTAAAGGCTATGCTATAGCTGAGCATCTTGCTCACCACCCTCTCCCCAAATTTGATCATGTTCAATCAGAGTTTCCAGATGAGGAACTAATGTCCATTACCCAGTCTGATGATCCCATGTGGATATTATATTTTGATGGAGCTTTGAATTCCCAGGGGAGAGGTATTGGCATTGTCCTTTTGTCGCCCGAAGGCGTCACTATCCCAGAGGCATTTCAGCTCTCATTTCCAGTCACCAATAACGTGGCTGAATACGAAGCTCTTCTAGCAGGTCTGAATCTTGCCTATTCCTTCTGGGTCACCGAATTGAGAGTCATAAGTGATAGTCAACTTGTTCTTCGCCAGGTGCTCACTAAATATCGCACACGCGATCCCAAACTCAAGCCATATCAAGAGCTCACTGTTGCTTTTGCCAAACTGTTCAACAAGTTAGTCTTTGTCCATGTTCCTCGCAATCAGAACATTCTTGCCGACGCCCTTGCTTCGTTGGCATCATCATTAAGGTTCCCTCTGGGTAGAAGGGCTCAATCTGTTTCCATCCACAAGCTTATCCTCCCTGCTATTCATAACCCTTCCTATTTAAGGGTTCAGGAGGAAATGTCAAAGATGGCTCAGGATAGAGAAGTTGTTGAAAAGAGGGAAATTATGTTGGTTGAATTGGAAGAAGAATTGGCTGATGAGGAGAAGCCATGGTTCTATGAGATTGTTAAATATTACAAAGACCAGTCTTACCATGAAGAGGCAACAGCAGAAGATAAGAGGGCCATAAGAAAAGTAGCCCAGAGGTACACACTTGTTGGAGGATTGCTATACAAGAAAAGCCTCACTGGTGTTCTCCTGAGGTGTCTTGATGATGATGAGTCCTGGAAGTGTGTAGAGGAAGCACACTCAGGCGTGTGCGGTGGCCATGTGAACAGCCAAATGCTTGCTAAGAAGATCCTTCGGCAAGGCTTTTACTGGCCCACTATGGAAGAAGATTGTGCTGTCTATGTCCGTAGGTGTGTCAAGTGCCAACTTCACGCCGATAAGATCCATTCCCCATCTTCCTCTCTCCATCCAGTGTCCTCCCCATGGCCTTTCTCCATGTGGGCATTCGACATCATTGGTCCTCTTGGTGATCCTAACTCCCTCACCAAGTAAAAATCCTTCATCCTCACTGCAACGGAGTACTTCACCAAATGGGCTGAAGCTGAAGCTTACACGGAAATCAAGGCATCAACAGTGTGCAAGTTCATTATGAAGAACATCATTGCCAGATTTGGCATCCCAAGAACTATCATCACCGACAATGGGCCGCAATTCATTTCTCAGGACCTTAAGGACCTCTGCCAAAGGTATAAGATTGCATTGCATCATTCATCACCATATTATCCACAAGGCAATGGCCAAGCGGAGGCCACTAATAAAACATTGATTAAAATCATAAAGAAAACCTGTGAGTCTAGCAGATTCTCGGATTGGCCAGAAAAACTTATTGAAGCTCTATGGGCTTATCGCACTTCAGTCCGTATTCCCACTGGGCAAACTCCATTCGCCCTTACTTATGAGATGGAGGCGGTAGTCCCATATGAGATTCTGGTCCCTTCTCTTAGGGTACAATTGGATAAGGAACTTCCCCTCGACGAACGTCGTGACTCACTCCTTGCCCAATTGGAACTCTTAGATGAAAAGCGCATGGCCGCAGCCGAGCATGCTCGTGTATACCAAAATAGACTCGCACGTTTTTATCAAAAGAAGGTTATTGAGAGAAAATTCAAAGTAGGTGAGATGGTAGTGAAAAGGATCTTTGTAAAATCTGGCGGGCCACGTTCTAAGCTCCAACCCAATTGGGAAGGACCATACATGGTTCAGGCTGTGCATCCTGGTAACGCCTACAGGCTAGTCCATGCTGAGGGAGTTGAGTTATCCCACCCTTGGAATAGACTGTATCTTAAAAAGTACTACCCTTAGACATGTGTACATAGTTTTTTTTTAAAAAAAAATAAATAAAAAACTAAAAATGATAATGAAAAGGAAAACAACAAAAAAATAATGAAAAATAATGAAAACAACAAAAACATGTGTATAAAAGACAAAAAAAATAGAAAATTCAAAATGCTGATGCCTGGAGATCACCATGTAGTTAAGTCATTGCATTCAACCTCCATGTTAGAATAGGGCCCATTAAGATTTGGTAGGTCTCAGGTCTTGGTTTTTTCAGAATCGTAGAGATCCCTGTCCGACTGGTTCAACTTATGCCCCCTTCAAAAGAAGGCAACATGCATGTACACATATGTTCTATAAGGATCGTTAGCATCGCTCATGGTGAGGCCTCATCCAGAAGGTCTCCAGAAGGCTTAAATCTTTATTCTCTCTCTCTCTTCGACCGAATGAGACAGCCGGCGCCCTTAAAACACTGAGCATGGGAAACACGAACATAGCCCCTAGGGTAAGACTAGGACCCAATTTCTCGAGCATGGATCAGGACATGAGAAGAGGGCAGTGTCCCCGCAGGCATACAAGAGGGATTTCACATTGTCAAAATACTATGTCCCTCGCAAAAATCTATCAAAAAATCAGAAAAGAAAAGCAAGAAATCAAAGTCAAAAGAAAGGCCTGGTCGTAACCGTGCCTGATCCCACTAAATGAAACCCCTTCGACTGAAAGTCAAATTACACAAAAGGGGTCATGAGATGTAAATGCTCGAGATTTAGTCTGAAATTACCCGAAAGGGGAAGTTAAGTGTGCCCCTATTGGCTCGCCGGGTTAACGGTTTTGTCGGTCCTCTCAGGAGGTTTGCCCCCAATATTCTTCCGTCTTCCCCTAAAGATGAAGGCTCAATAGAGTTCCCGAAGGGTGAAACTCACCAAGGCCTGCAACCTCCTTTCAATACAAGCATATGGTTATTTATTTTGAAAAGTAAAAGTCGTTGCCGTGAAAGAGTCTCCGTGTTTCTGGCCGGTCAAGACCTTTATCTACCACCTTAATGTCTTCTAGTCTAACCTCGGGCGTAGACCAATGCAAGCGCGTCACCTATAGGTGCGACGGCGTCTGATTCCGGGTCAGCGTCGCGCGGTTGGTCATTTGGGTTCCAAGGTGTTCCATTACATACCATCTACAGTTGTGAGGAAATAGACCCGGGTCGGGCAAATCATTTACCTCGAACACTTTTTGGGTGAATCCCTGTGGTCGGAAGCAATTGGGAGCCTAAGCATGGCATGACGGCAATGTCATCAAGATAAGTCTTAACCGGCGGGATTATCATTCGAGGAGTCTAAAGGCCCAAATCAACCTAGATGTGCACTTAGGATATCTGGGAGGTTAGTAAGAAATCCCTATTCTCATGCAGGTTAGGTGCCCTATGGGTCCTTACCAGGCATTAGCAACAAAAAAAATGATGACAATGATAAAAACACAAAAAAAAAGGAAAAAGAGAAAAATGTAGATATATGCAAAACAAAAAAATGATATAAAAATAAAACAACAAAAATGCAAGAAAAATAAAAATAACAAAAAAAACACATTTCCTATGAGTGCATTTGCATGCAGCATCCCACTTTTAAATTTCGCTTGCATCTGTGTGTTTGTGTGCCGCATTCATCATCATATCTTTATCTTGCCTTTATTAATAAAGGCTTGGCCCCTTGACCCATTATCAAGGACAGTCAAAACAAATCTGCTTATTGAGCAAGGGGCCAAGTCAGAGCAGAAATTCTGACTTGTTTGTTTTAGTGATGTGTGCAGGGATTCCAGATAGCAAGAAAGAGATGAAAAACCAAAAAAACCAAACGTTTTATTTCATTCCAAAACTAGAAGTTGTACATTAAGTTCCACCTTCTCTCTCTACATTACTCGTCCCACCGCTCTCCGGACAAGACGCTCTAGAGGGTGCTACCCAACTACGAAAAGCGGTACTTCTACCGCTCAGTGCTCCTCTTCCTATCTCCACACCCCGGCGTTGATCTGCGGGGGTAGCAAAGAAGCTACTAACACGAAAGTCACGCTCTCGTGCTCTTCGGTAGCGTTCCTCGCCATCCTTCAGCCATTGCTCGGCGAGGCCAAGACTGGTCCTCAATTCAAATAATTGAGCCTCCAGGGCCCTCTTTTCCTCTTTCTCGGTCAATTTCTTGGCCTTCTCTCTTTCCCTGTCCCTTTCTCTCTCGACACGTTCTCTTCTCTGTCTTCTCTCTCCAGCTGAAGGGTGATCCTTAGCTCCACAGCGTCCCTAGAAGAGTCGTCATCTGGACGACGACGCAGTTCCTCTTCTAGCTCGGCTATTCTAGCTCCTTCTGGGTGACATGCGCGAGTGCCTCCTCTATTTCTTTCTCCTGCCATACATATCATCTCAGCATATGGCAATGCTTGAACAAGGGATATTAAACGGTGAGACTCTCACCTGTGCAGAAAGCATCCCTTCTGCTTCCGCAGCCCGTTGTGTGGTATGAGCAAGCTGCTCGTGAAGTAGATCTAACTCTGAGGTAGGAATCCATAGACTGGAAGAAACGCCGTCTGCCCCCATTGTCGATGAAACTGCATCGAGCTGGGCACGCTGCGGCACATGAGGTGACATTTAAGTGGTTAACGCCATGAATCTCAAATCATATCAGGAGCATGTACATATACACTTACTGATGAACCCAGAACCGCTCGGGTGTCATTCAACTCTTGCTCCGTGTCTGCCAAACGAGCTTGTAAGTTCGTTATTATGGTGTCACGGGCATCCTATAGTTATGGCTTAGGAGTTCACCAAAAGAACAAAAAAAATGGAGAAAATGTAAAAGATAAAAAAATTATATTTTATTCTACCTCCACAAGCCCTCCAAGCTGGAGTCTCTCCGCATACATTGCCCTGTAGAGTCGCAGGTAATCCTCACTGTCTTGCGCCTGCGATTCCACGAGCGTGCCTCCCCGCTGCCAATCTTCATATTGTTCGGGGAAGCGCAACCTCCAATCAACACAAGTTGCCGGCCCGCGTGTCTGCTTCCCGACGCTGGGTGATGTGGTCATATCCACCCATTCCTGGGCAAGCCCTAGGGTCCTCATGGCTAATCGCAGCCTGAGGGGCTTGATCTCATTCAAGCAATGGAGCCAGAGGTCCCGTCCGAATTGGGCACGGCTTCCAATTATCCACGGCTGGTCGACATCGACCATGTTCGAGTAAGGCCTCCAGTTTACCTATGTTGGGTTGTACATATCTTCTTAGTTAGCTGAAAATACAAAAAATGATGAAAAAATGAATAACGAAAGAAAAAAAAAGAGAAAAAAGAGAAAAAAATCCTACCATCGCTGCAGGGAACTCTTGTAGCTCCCGTCTCAATACCATCAGTTGGTATGATAGTGGTGCTGTACTCATGATGGGTTGCCACCGCCTAGCCAACGGGATCGTCATTGGCTGCCAGTGTCGAGCTCTCCCCATTGGAATATAATAGTAGCTCCATAGCTACACCATCATGTGTCATTGGCATCAACAAATACAAAAAAAAGCATAAAAACAAAAACAAAAAAAAAATAATAATCTTTTACCTGAATGAAGGGCGTAAACCCATTTATTGTCACCTCTCGGCCTGTCCTTTGGGACAGACCTGTGAATAGATGCGCTAGTACTGCAGCTCCCCAGGCGTACTGTCCTACTCTCTCCAAATCCATGAGCAGCTCCAGGAAGCGGCAGTGTATATTGTCTCCCTTGGAGCCCAGTAGCAACTTACCCAACAGAAAGATGAGGAACCTCCTCAGATCCATGTTGGTCCTTTCCCAGTTGCTGGCGTCCACGCAGTACACAGCACGGGCTCCTCTTTCGGCTCTTTCCATGAATTCCTCCAGGGACTCGTCGTCCCGTGGACGAATGTCAGTAAGCCCTAGCGCTTCCATGATCGACGCCTTCGCTACTGACATGTTCTTCCGGCCGTCAAGATTTAGCCCCAGCAGCTTTTGGGCACCTTCTCGGTAGTCCGCATAAGTGACGCCAGTCACGGCCTCTCCATCTACTTTGAGGCCCGTGATCCGGACCACGTCTTCAAGGCTGGGCACCATGTGCCCCCAAGGCATCAGGAATGCCCGACTTATCGGGTCCCATCTTTCGCGCAGTGCCTGGATAAGGGCAAGGTCGAGCTTTATCGGCTCGATTGGAGGAAGGCCCCGAATCCCATCACGTCTAGCCTGGCCTTCTGGAAGTCCGGGAGACCTCGATATGCCGCCACTACCAGCTCCCACGAGATGTGCGATCGCATTGTGCTCTGCACATCCACAAGAAGTGAGAAAAGGGAGTTTCATTAAGGAAGAAAGGAGAAGAAAGCATGAAGAAAAGAACGAGAGGATCCACTTACAAGCTGTGATCGGGTTCTCTCACTCAGTTGTCCTTCGACTTCTGAGAGTCTTCTGGAACTACTGCCAGACCGGCTCCTCTTCGAGGAGCGGGAAGACTCGTCTTCAGCTCTAAAGCTAGATTCACCCTCTATCCTGTAAAAAAATGAGCAACGCTTACAAACCTTCACTCCTTAAATTAGCTCTTACGACTTCGGTGTTTCCAAGTCAAGCGAAAGAGGAGGTGTTTATAGGATCGGAAAGAAGGTGATCTGGATCTATCACCATCACCCCAGCGACAGTCTTTGCGACAAGTCACCCTCTCTTTACTCTCGCATGTCACTCTGCCATTTGGAGTGATCAATTCGGAGACGTGATTTGTTGACTTGTCCTCCCCATGCGGTCTAAAGATTCCCCGTGTTTATTGTCCCGTTGCGACTACTGCTAGCGCAAAAAAAGAAAGTGGGGGACATTTATATGGGAAAACAGGACCAGGGACCGACGTTGTTCAAACTGGTGGTAGATTCCTTTGAAAGTCATGGCCACGGGACACTCGCGTGCCATTTCGCCATGTGGAGTAAATGGAGCGGAGCTGTGGTTTGTTGACCCGCCACTCCTATTCGGTCCAAAGATTCCCCGTGTCTCTTATCCTATTGCGACTACTTTTAGCGCAAACGAGGGAATAAGGGGCATACACGTGGGAAAAGAGCACCACGGGCCGATATTGTTGAAATCCGTGGCTGATCCCCTTTGAAAATCATGGCTATGGTGAGTCGCCGCCCCGTGTTTTAAGGCAAAATCTCGCCGAGCATACTACGCGAGAACCCATGTGGTGGAAAAGAGGCGTAGAGCAGAAGGAACACATCTAGGGTGAACCAGCCGTGTTTGAATCCAGTTGTTCCATTCACACATCTATATAAGGGTTTGTGCCCGTCATGAGAAGGGAGTGAGTGAACAAGCCACTCACTAACCCTCATCACCCTCCTGGTCGCTTCTCTTCTCTCTCCCAAGGCAAGAAGTCCTTCGGAGGCCTTCTATAGTTCCGTGACGCAGCAATCGCTTTGTCGCGTCATGCGTTCCCACCTGCTCTTCGGCAGTGCTCCTCGCCGTCCTCCTGTCTCTCTCACGACCCTGATGGCCGCGAAGCTCTTGAAGTCGAGGCCGCTAGCTGAGCTGCCCTATGCTCTGTCGATGAAGATGCTACCAACTCCAGGAGCTCCTCTGTTGCGAGCTCTAATCCCCTCTAATCTGCAGAGCGAGCAATGTTTGGATGCTCTTTCTCTCAGAGCTCCATCTCCTGCGCCTCTTGTGCTGCTCTATTTTTGCCTTTTCTCTCTCTACTATCTCTTGCTTTATCTCTCTCTTAGCCATTCGGAGAGAAATCTTCAGCTCCCGGGCATCTCAGGGCAACTCCTCATGCTAGTTGCCTTGATTTTTTGGCTCTTGTCCGGAATGGTTGGCTACCACCTAGCACTGGCTATTGCAGATGTTTGTGCCAAAAACAAAACAAAAAGAAAGAAAAAAGGGAATAAAAAAAGAAAAAAACAGAAGAGAGTTAGGATCTAAATACGCATTAAAGTTTCCATATTCATTCCAAGATAAGATACATTAGGGTTTGGGCATCTCAGGCCTCAATTTCCCCAACTCGATTACATAAGCTTTCAGCAGTTCTTCGTCCTCACTCACAGACTCTGTGTAATGCTGGCCTTCCATGACGCTTTGATTGTCTTCACATTTCTTGCGTCACCCCCTGTGCCCAGCTCCCTTTTCCTGATTAAAGGAAGGTTGGATAGCAGTGGGAATGAATGGCGAGGGAGGCCCATCTGAGTATGACACCGGTGCGTGTTGTAAAGGATGAATTCAGACGCGCCAACAAGCTGGAGCTCCATGTTAAGAGAAGACCTCGTGAGAAGCTCATATGGGAGTAAGCATGTCGGTGCACGAGTGAACATATACTCTTCAAAGGTACTGAAGTGAGCCCGCCAGTCTTCTCGTTTCTTCAGCCAGGGAACGCGATTTGCTATACTACCACTAGAGCCTAACACATTGACCATATGGTGAAGCGGGCTTTGTTGGAAGAGTCTTGAAGTAGACGACATTCCCTCACGATGGTTAAATTTGAAATGCAAGTCAGTCCAGCAATTCAAAAGGAGTGCGCAACCAAAAGGAGGCTTACCCATACTGGAAGCCGTGAGTCCGCTATAGAGATAAGCAAGGATAGCAGGTCCCACTCTCTTTCCTTCCCAAATTCCACAGATGGCGCTTAGCTGATCTTCCTCCACTATGTTGTCAGTATAAGGGAATAGGAGAGCACCCGCTAAGCAGATGGTGAATCCCTTCATGAGCCCTTCAATGCGATCATCATCGCTTGTCAACCTTTCAAGAGCATTTATGACCCAATCTGCAAGTTTTTGCAGATGGATTCCCTTCTGAGTCTGGACGCCCTTGATGGCTTCAGACGGCATGAAGCTTCTGAGCACCTCCTCGGAAGTCACCCTTCTTAGCATGCGCATAACCTTTACCTTGCCATTTCTCTGGAATTTCTTCACGCCAAGTAGAAGTTCTGCTTCTTCGAGGAGAATAGTTGCCTCGAAAGTGGGGAAAATGAATGTATGGGTTTGAGGGTGCCAAAGCTCTACCAGTGCACCCATAGCCCCCCAATCCATGTGAATCTCGTTGTAATGTTTGGCATGAGTTACGAGCTTTTGGAGATGCCACTTTCTGATGACGGCCCTCATGCTAATCGAGATGTTCGAAGTGAGTTTCGATAGCCATGGTAACCTTGAAAACTTCCTCGGGCCAGGAAAGAGAGGATACGGCTGGAAATAGAAAAGTGGAGAAGGCGAAAATGAGCGTAAGAAAGTCTTGCAGAAACACAAAAAAGAAATGGTAACTCACCATTCGAGACTGATTCTCCCGCTAAGATGCCCTTCGAGGTCGGTAAGCCGCTTGCACTCGTTGCTGGGCTTGCTTTTCTTCACGGGACGGGAAGACTCGCCTTCCATCTCGAACTCTGATCTCCTCCTAAGCTTCAACTTTCTTAACTCGCCCTTGAATGCATTTTCTTAAGGCCAAAGGGGCGATACTTATAGTGAGGAAAGGAATCTAGGAACAGTGTTGGCAGTTTCGTTTTGTTGTGTGTCATAATTTGCTTGCATAGTTGTGATCTTGTTTTGTTATGTTAATTATCGAGTGGGGTACCATTGTCCCACCGATGTCCCACCTTGTCCCGCCTTGTCCCCTAATCATTCAATCATTGTGGTCCCCCCTTATCATGCATCGTATTATATGATATTTACGCTACTAGAGCATGCCAAGGACCTTACGCCTTGGACGAATCCGGGATTTGAGTTCCCCTTCAACAAAAACAGTGATGATCCCGAGGAGTTCAGGACGTACGGATAGGCCGTTAAGTTGTGATAGAATGGGGACGATGGTTCCGTTCGATGAGTCGGTACGTGGATAAACGGGCCCCGGCTCAGTATCAGCTCATTGGATTGGTATCCTGACCCACTCTCCACAGCTTAGCAATATTATCCTTGGCTAGTTTCTATTTTAGTTTGTTTTATTTTTCTTTTAAACCCAGCATGCATTCATGTAGGACTTTGAGTTCATTGTGGAAAATCATTCACTTACTTTGATTGTGTGAGCCACTGTGCTTAATTGCTTAAATATGGGATATTCCATTCTGAGTCGAGTACTGAGTTTTCCCGAGGTTGCCTTGGGATGTTCCTCTGGAAGAAACCATTGTTTGGATTTGTCTCCAATCATCTGTTTATTTCCCTCGGACCCACCTTGGCTGCAGCACTTCCACAATGGCTGGTAACCGCTCCCCAATGGTGAAACCTGAGGTTTACGACCCAGGTACTTCCGCACCGTGAAGTTGGTCCTTTTAGTTTGTTCGTGCCCCAGCGCACACAATGTCCTTCCTAGTTTGTTTACCATCCAAACAATCGTTGATTTCGGAGGACCTTCCTCAAGGTTGCTTCGTTGAACTTGGGAAAGATTCTCATCATGTGATGTTAGAAGCGTGTCTCATCACACCTTGGCATCGACTTTTCAGTCCACTCCATTTCATTTCAATGCACTTCGTTTCATTCCATTACACGTCCTTTCCCTACAAAGTAGATGCCAAGGCGGGGCAGCTGTAGACACGCCATTTCTGACGTTACGATGAGTAAATCCCATATTGTACCGTAATGCCCTGAAGTGGCTTACATTTTCTTTTATTTGAGCGATTTCCATACTTTTGGTTAGATTATATTTATTTGACAGAGAGAGAAATTAATATAAGCATATGTATGTATATATATAATTCTATTAGTTTTATTTAATAATTTTATTTTTATATAAATATATATATACATATCAAGTGGTTATTTAAGCAAAAATACATGTACATTAAAAAGTAAAAAAAATAAAAAAAATAGAATAACCATTAAAAATAAACAAAAAATACAAACAAATAAACCAAAAAAAATAAAAATAAACAAAACAAACAAACAAAAATATATAAAAAAAATAAAATAAAATAAAATAAATAAAATGCAACAAAACAAAATAAAATATGTATTATTATTAATATCTCACCCACACGCACACACTCTCCCTCACCCTCTCCGTCTCTTTCTTTCCCTCTCACTTCACTGCACACACCCTTCTCCCCCACGGCACACACATACACACACACACCTCTCACTGCTCACACTCCTCTCCCCCACGGCACACACACATACGCACACACTCCTCTCACTGCACTCACCCTCCACCCCACGGCAACCCTCTCACTCTTCCCATTGTAGACCACCCCCTTGCTCTAGCCCTCCACCTGAACCACCACAACCGCATGCATGCATGCACCTCCTCTCCCTCTGCTTGCCATCTAAAGCCCCCTCTGCGAACCAAAAACCTTCCCCATTTTTCCGAACCCACCATCACTCTTCTCCCTGACTTCTCTGCTATCCCACTCCGCCCATCTCTTTCCCGGCTGAACCACCCTCGCCTCTGCACCGGCACCGTTCGCAAGAGCCCTCGAGCCCCTCTGCCGTGAAGCCCTCCCACGTCGCCCGTGAGCCCCGCCACCGTCGCCACTGTCACCTGCCACCTCCACGAGCACCACTGCCGCAAGACCCCCTCCGCTGCCCCTCTCTCTGCACACCGCCCCTCACACCGCCAGCCTCCCCTTCGCGAGACCTCCCCGCGAACTCCACCTCCCGTCCACTGCACCGCCACTAAGACCCCCAGCCCAGCACCACAGTAACTCCCAGCCGCTCCACGTCCGTAAGCCAACTCCCTCCGACCGCCATAGTCCCCTCCGCAAGCACCCCTCATCGCCACAGCTGCCGTGAGCCCCCTTCCCACGTCTCACCTCGCCACCCCCTCTCCCCCTACCTCTCCCGCCTGCACCCGCCTACGGGAGCCCCCCTCTCACCTGTGCTACCGGTGCACACCTCCCCTGTCCACCGCCGTGAAGCCTTGCGTTTCCACCGTTCACGCCGACGATCGACCCCGCCACTTCCGGCACCAACTCCATGGGAGCCGCTCCGCCCACGCCCCCGGTGCATGCACGCCCCCTCTTCGCGTTGTCCGCCTGCGAGCCGCCCCGCCGTCGCCATCGTCGTCCGCCGGCCACACCCGCGAAGCCTCCATCTCCGCTGCACGCCTGCCAACCTCGCCACCTCCGGCCGTCTGCTGTGAAGCCCCGGACGCCATCTCCGAACCTCCGGGCGCCCACGGCTGCCATCCGCGACCACCGCCTTCGGCTGCCGACGTTCGTCGCCACCGGCCGCCCACCGCCGGCCTCTATCTCTCTCCGTTTCTCTCTTCTCTTCCTCCCGCGATCTCTTTCCCTCCTCTCTGCTTCTCTCCCTCCCCCTCTCACTCCTCCTCATCCCACCGTATCTCTCTCTCTCTCTTCTCTCTCCCTCTCTCAGTTTCTCTCTGTTCCCCTCTCTCTCCTCCTCATCCCACCGTATCTCTCTCTCTCTTCTCTCTCCCTCTCTCAGTTTCTCTCTGTTCCCCTCTCTCTCCCTCTCCCTCTCCCTCTCTCTCCCCCTCTCGATTTCCCTTTCTTTTATTTTTTTATTATTTTTCCCCCTCTCACCTCTCTCGTGACCCCCCCTCTCTCCCTCTCACTTCATCTCTCTCCCACTCCCCTCTCTCTCTTCTGTCTTTTCTTTCTCTCTCTGTCGCCAGAGACTTCCCCCCTCTTTCTTTCTATTCTCTTTTCCTTCCTCACGTATTCTTTCCCTTTGTATATATCATATACATATATATTATATATATATATATCATATATATAGATATTTATATATGTGTGTTCATATGGGTAGGTGTGTCTATATATAAATATATACACATATATTTATATCTTTGTATATATATATATGTGTGTGTGTTCATATATTTCTTATATAAGTATATATATATAGATATATATGTGTGTTTATATATGTGCGTATATATACGTGTGTATATTAGTAAGCAAATAAATTAATATATATATATATTTATCATGCATAACTACTCTTATATATATATATATGTTTAAATATAAATATAGATGGATATATATATCTATGTAAATATTGTTTGTGTTTATTTATATCAGCCTTACTTCACCCCTTTTGAATGTACATGAATAAAAGCCGAGCCTTTGGCCCAATTAGCATTCCCGCGTGTCCCCGTACATGGGGAAGCCGCTTCGTCCCACCGTTTGCCCGTTTTGTGCTTGCGTTGCCATTAGCGGCTTCTTTTCTCATTCTTATCTTATTGTATTTTTAGTATATTCTTCAGTTATTAGTGTTTTATCCTATGAATTGTCATTATATCATGTCATCTGTTCTAACTTAATTGTTATTTCTTTGTTTGTTCATTTTGCAGGGTAACCACTCAAAAGTCCTCTTCTTCGGCCAGTCGAACGGAGAGGAAGAAGGAACCCACGCATCCCGTGTCAAAGGCAAAAGCGATCAATCCACTCGGGACCCTCGGTCCCTGGCGATCACAAAACTCCTAACGCGCGCTTCATTTTGATCATCTTTGTTTTAATAACACCCGCGGAGAGTTGTTTCCCGCATGGTTATCTTCTTCTGTCTTTGGCCTCACCCGCGCGGAGGATTATTCCCCGCGGCGGTTTCTGTCATTTACTTTCTGTATATCTAACTCCTAATTGGTGCGGTGGGTCACCTCCCGCGACCGTTTCCATTTCAGCATATTATTTTCTGCACCCTACTCTCTAACTCCTAACTATTTAATTTCAGCTTTCCCCTATCATCGCTCTAAAACCCCGCGGAGAATAACATATCGCGGTGGTTTATTTGATCCCCTTTTTATTTCTTGTTATATATACTTATATTATAGTAAAAACCCCGCAGAGACCAATGTCTCGTGGTGGTTTATATATATACTTATATTTATTATCTATGTTATAATAAAAACCCCGCAGATGCCAAAGTCTCGTGGTGGTATATATATATATATTTATATTCATTATTTATATCGTAGTGAACAACCCCGCAGAGGCCAATGTCTCGTGGTGGTTTATATATATACTTATATTTATTATCTATATCGTAGTAAACAACCCCGCAGAGGCCAATGTCTCGTGGTGGTATATATATATACTTATATTTATTATCTATATCGTAGTGAAAACCCCGCAGAGGCCAAAGTCTCGTGGTGGTTTATATATATATATACTTACATTTACTATGTATGTTATAGTAAAAAATCTCGCAGAGGCCAATGTCTCGTGGTGGTTTATATATATACTTATATGTATTATTTATGTTGCATTAAAAATCCCGTAAGGCCAATGTCTCGCGGTGGTTTCCATATGTGCATATATTAATTACTGCTCATATTGCAATATTATTGTTAAAACCCCGCAACGACCAATGTCCTGCGGTGGTGTGCTTTTATTCATGTTGTTCTTGTAACTGTCCGAGGAGTGATATATCGTTATAAATTTCGAGTCTACGTGTCTCTCCGTCTGTCAACTTCTATTACGTAGAGTTCCAGGACTCGAATTCGGTATCTGAAAAGCTGCTCTCGGAACGGTGGGTCACGCCTACCGGGAAGGGGTTCAGTTTGCGCGAGAGGGTCTTCGGACCCCTATCTCCGCCACGTACCGGAGTTCGGCCAGTCTAAATTCTCTCTGTCTCAACTAGAGTATCATCTGTAGGTCGTACTTGTCCACCGTTCTTCCATATCCACTATAGCGCGTGTTTCCATTGTTTTGTCCTCATTTCTTTCACCCTTTATTAAAGAGAGAGGGAAATACCCCATCTCTCTCTCTCTTTCCACCACGTGACGCGTTCACACTCTCGACCTCGATCCTAAGGCCCCATGCTGGCACGAAAGCCGCAGACAACAACCACCTTCACAGCGCCGCACAGCGCACTCAAGCTCTCATGCGAGAAACTAGGTGGAAAGCGAACACAAAACCCTAAGCCAGCTGCCGACTGTACTAGACCTTATGGACTCTGATCACTGCAATATTTCGAATTCCTATGCACGTCCACAACCACCGCTCTGATACCAGCTGTAACGACCTGAGAATCCGATTACCGGGAAGGCCCGATAACCCGAGACTCGAACCGCCGCCCACGAGTCGGGAGGGATCAGAAGGGCTAAAAGGAGTGTGGAGGCACAAAGAAATAGGAAATAAAGCAGGACAATAATTCATAGAAATAAATAAACAACTACAGCTATAACAGAGTCCAGTCTAAAGCAGTAAAGCGTACCACATGCCTAGTGATCACTCGGCCCGGCAAGCTGGCAACTGAGGACCTCCGCTCCGCACCCTCGAACCTCGAGGAAGAACCGCCACACCTGAAAAGCAGGGAATGAGTCTCCAAAACAGAGACTCAGCAGGGATCCCGCGGAACCCCAACCGGAAACAACGACGGTAGCGAAAAAGAAGGCTACGAGAGCAACCGCAACAGCAGGAACAACAAACCCGGTGGCCGGTCGAAACACGGCACTACTACTACTCCTACTGTACCAGAAACACACCCTGACCTCGCGGTCGAGGCTATCGAACTACACTAGTACCGCTTCCCGAAGTAAAAACACACGGCAACCACGCCGTAGAGGCCTGTCCCCCGGACACAGCCGACCTGGACATGCTGTCCAAGGTGCAACCCCGACCATCCGATCGCGGGTACCGCACAATAAGACGCAACCTCGGTAAAGCCACTAGCACTAGTCTCACGGCGCGAAAACCGACACACGCGCCACGGTGAGACAACCGAACACAACGGTCAACACCACCGAAAACCCGAAGGTCAATGTCACGGAAACTGACAGTATGTCACTCTCAACTCGACAGGAGTACCTCCCACTAGAAGCACAGTTGGTAGCGTCCCCTGACGTCTTACACCGCACCGCAGGTGAACTGCCTGATATGGTAGCGCCTACCAAAGGCACAAACACCGTACAAGTAACCAAAAACAAGTGACTAGCTGGGGTCACGCCCGTCGACGTGGGTCCAACCGCCCCCAACCACGTGTGCACACATAGACTGCGCGTCCCTGGTCTGGCCCTCTGACCGGTTTTCCCCTCAGCTAGACTCTGGCTGCAAGACGTGGGGCCCGACGGAAACCGATCCACAAACCGTCTCTAAGGGTAAGCCCGTACACCACTCCCCGCGTACTGGTAGGCTACGACTAGTGGAGGGTCACTAACGGAGTAGACTCTCAAATCAACGAAAAACAACGTCCGAATCCGACGATGTACGGGGACCATCCCACGTACCGGCCCCGTCGCACGGTGACCACAGTCGGGGAAGAAACAGGACTCGCAGTCCACGGCCACACACGTACCCTGCGCGAGAGTCAAGAAAACTCAAGTGGCACTAAGCCACTGGGCTCTGGACAGTCCTCTAGACGCATTACACCCAACGGTCCTTGAGTCACAAGACTCGGGGTCAAGACCATTGTACGCAACAGCATAAGGCCGTCAATCTAGTCCAATCTCTAGGTCTAAAACCACGGTAGCACGAGTACCGAGATAACTCACGAGTCGCCGAGACCACTCCCTCGGGAAGGGAATGCAAGGAACCAAGGCAACCCACACGGGCCACACGGAAAACATAGAAGTACGATTCCCAAGGCAGCACACAAGCCGCCATGTCGATTTCCCATCGCAGAGCAAGCGGAAAACCTTCAGCCCCAGGCCGGATAACTGGACTCGCAGTCCACGGCCAAGCACGTGGCCCACATGGGAATCGCCTTCCAAAGAAACCCACGACATGCGGGGGAGACCCCACCGCACACACACCGATACACGGTGACTCGATCGAGCGTAACACGAAAGCCCGGAACACGTGAGGTCACCCGGACCCACTACACGTATGGGCACGCTAATCGAGGTAACATGGAACCTCCGGACACCCAAAGACACGGTCACAGAACTCCACGGGGTGTCAAGGACATTCACAAGACCTAAAGTCAACCACTGGGTCACAACCGGGTTGACCGGAGGTCAAAGCAACGCAAACGGGAACCGCAACGTAGTCACGGTCACCTGGGGACCGCGACCATAGTCACGGTCGACTGGGGACCGTGACCACACAGTAGTGGTCGATCGAGGACCGCGACCACGCAGTCACGGTCACCTCACGACCGCGACTAGCCACGCGCAAAGCTGATGGTAGCGGTCGCCCAAGGACCGCGACCATACAGTCACGGTCGGGTCACGACCGCGACTAGACGAAAATGGTCTATCGCACGTCCGTGACGCTTGCCGACGCTCTTGGTCAAACGCTGTTCTTCCAGGACCGCGACCAATGAACGCGGTTACTGGTAGACCGCGACCATTTCGGAAAACCGAGAACGGCGGGAAAACGCCCAAAAATCTGATCCACGCCCCGATCACCCCCGGGTGATGGGGAAACAAAGGGGAATCCATCCCCAAGCCCCTAGGCATGCATCTAAACCACTGGATCATCCAAAGACGCCGTAAAACGAGAGATCCGGCTCACTCCCCAAAAACATGCATTTTTCTCCAAATCGCCCCAAACGACCCGCTCGGCTCACCACGGCCTACAAAACTCGTGGGAAATGAAGCGCATGAGCTGGGGGTCCATCTCCCTACCTCCACCGAAGATTTCGCGCACTGTGGATGCCGATCCACGAATAAAACACCGTTGAAGCCTCGCCGTTCCACGAACCCACGGCCGAGCTTCACCGTGCCTCCACCGCCTCGATCCTCACCCATCCTCGCCCGTACCTCGCCCGCGCCGTCCCCACCTCGCCCACACTCCACCCCGTCGGCCACCGGAGAGAGAGGGAGAGAGGAGAGAGCGTGAGAAGAGAGAGGGAGAGAAGAGAGAAAATGAGAGGGGAGAGAGAGAAAAGGGTTATATATAGGAAAATCCAGAAAATCAAAAAAATCTTGAAAAATAGAAAATCACACCCTCGCGATCCTCGGAACGCACCGATCGCAACGGTACCACACTCGCCTAGGTGAATGGCCCGGTTCACCCGCAACGAGGTTCCGAAGGAATTACCGAAACACACACATCGGGAATCGGAAAACACACGCGGAAAAGCTGCGGAACGCTCCCGGGCCTCCGAAACAACTCCGGATCGCACCGATCCGAACACGAAAGATGTCCAAAACGAAATTTCGGACACAACGGAGTTGGACACTCCGAGAAACTAGATCCGGGACCCACGAACAAGGATCCGAAAAACTCGGGGCATTACAGCGACAATCTGCACGGTTGAGTAACCGGCTTTGAGTCTCGGGTGATCGGCTTACTCTCGCACTCGGAATGAGTCGCGGGACAGGTCTCGCTCTCTATCTCGCAGAGGTGATTTAAATGATACGAGCTAGGATCCTTAGATGCTCTCTAGCTGCGGCATAAGAACGTATACTAGGAAAGCAAAGTACGTCTACGAGGGGGTGGCGAGTGTACCTCCACGCTCGGGGCGTGGGGAAGACGTCCTGGCCAAGACTGTGACTCCCGGTACAACGGTAATATTTAATTACAGCAAAAAAATAATGGCCCACTCCACGCAGGGAGGTAACAGGCTACACGACAACTCCGGGAGGCACCAAACTTGGGTTGGCGGGCAGCATTTTGGCGGGTCCCGTGCGGCGGTTCCGGCTCGGCGATTTGCTGGTCGACAGGATAGCAACCACGGACCTCCAAAGGAGCGGCATCCTCCGGAAGGCTTCTGGAGGCAGCGACTGACGGGGGCGCTCCTGGAGCGTCCCGGGTCGGTCCCCGGGAGCGGCGGTCACCGGAGTGGAGGCGGGCGATTTCTTGGGATTTATTTCCCCAGGCTGTCCCGCAGCTTAGCTTCTGGCCAGAATTACGCGCTCCGAAGAGATCGGATGGTACGCCTAGATCCGACGTCGGATCGTAACACAAAAGATACCGTTGGAAAGAGGACTCGAAATCCTACGACATGCTAGAATTATAGACTCATCCAACGGCTGGAATGAAAATGGTCTCGACTGTAAACGGACTGTACACACTGTCATGAAATACCAAACATGCAGGATAGAACCTGAGCTCCCTGATCTAGGGCTTTGACCAAGGACCTAATGAACGAATTTGGACCTGTGATTTTTATGGTGGGTAGAGGGGAGAGATACGAACATGTACATAGGTCTTTTGCATCAATCTGACATTGTTTAGTGGTTGCGAAAATTCGCCTTCTAAGATCTATCCCACTGGTATGCTCGCAGGCAGATTTTGAGAAGGAGTAACAGGTTGTTGGGAACTGACCTAAACGATCTCTGATCGACCTCAAATTTGAACTGAGAATTATCTATGATGGGGGGAACCCACCCTCAAAGTTTCGTCACGATCCAACGGTCGGATCTTTCGTAATATCCTGAACACCGAGCTGCTATCCAGGAACTCCGAGTTTGGGGGCAGCAGGGTGAAGATCGGCTTGTGGTAACTCAACGGCGGCACGAACGGTGGCGGCGGTGGCGGTGAACGATCATAGATGATAGAGGAAGAAGAGAAGTAGAAGAAATTTGAGGGAGATAAAAGATTTAGGATGGGATCTAGAGAAAGTTGGAGGTGGGAGGAGGAAGAACACTCAAGAACTCAAGAGGAGAGGGGGTGTGCACCAATAATATTCTCTTCAAATTTTCTCATTAGTTTCACACAAAATACAACAAGAGACTATAAATATGAAAACCCTAGATCTAGATCCAAGGACATCCACTAACATCAAAGGACATCCACTAACTCGAAAGGACATCCACTAACATTGGTCAAGGGTAAGTGGGAGACAAGCATGGGGGACAAGGAGGGGGCATCCTCTACCTTTGTCTCCTTGGTCTAATGGTCCAAGTCTTCTAGAAGTCCATATTGGGCCTTGGATCAGCCTTTTGGGCCCACATATTTAGAAGCCCACAAGGGAGAGAGAGGCCCAATTGGGCTCCTAAAAGTTTGGAGGCCCAATTTGGAAATTGGGCTCCTTACATGAAGTGTAACCCATTTTACAACCTTGACCCATTACAATCATAAATACTAAAATAAATACACACCAAGACACTCGTAATAAACATAAAAAAAACTCAATACCCAGGTGGGGACGCCATGCTATCAGCCATCCACAAGGAGGTCGGCGTCGCTCGAGTCCTACTGCGTGTCTTATATCGACGACTGGCTCTGGTGTCCTCACCACTAGATCATAGCTGATGGTAGATTCATGTAATTTTTTTTTGCAATTGATTGGTTACCCATCACTTGTCAAAGCAGAAATTTATCAAATGATATTGGAATTCAATTAATTCTAACTTTGCATATGAGATAGAAGATATTATGGGACCAAAATCATGTCAAAATATCAGTTTACATAATTGATAGAAGACTTAATGTCACCTGAAAAGCATCCTGCAGGTTCAGGACCATATGCTAATGCCGGAGGTATGAGTAGCTTCCGTTTTCCACCTGCATAAGATATATAGTGAAATAAATGCACATTATTCTATCATCAGAATGGCGAGTTGTCCAACTAATTCAACACAGTTTAAATATTACCAACAAGCATGGGAGGTACACCCCCTCCACCTAAAATACCCTGGTCTAGTCCTGGTATGACCTGTTGATGACAGGAAGTGATTAAATAATGAAATAAAAAATACAACCTTCTAAGCAAGATATCTCAGTGAAGAATTGCATTCCCTGGAATTCTAATTTTTCGAGAGCAGGTAAAAGGACTTCTGCAATTTCACTTCATTCCTCAGGCAATAGCAATATTAAAATAGGCTTGGCTATTTTAATCACTAAACAACACTGCAAGCACTACAAGCATCAGTATTTCTGTGACATGATAATTCTCCTCGTTCTGCATTTTGATACTTATTTGTAAAATGTACACCTCAAATTCCCATGAATGGTATAAAATATAATGAATCTTCAAGGCCTGAGGATTTACTCTTAATTAAGGAGAAGATCCAATGGGCCTGCAGAGGATTTTCTCTGAAATGCATCGATTTTCTGAAAGTGAACCATTCAATAGCCCATCCACTACATAGAGAAGCCTCCTAGGTGAGTCTGTCTTATGTATGCAAAAGAAGATATGAAAGACAATTAAATCAATTCTACTCCTAGATGCAGACAGATGATTACATGCAAAGCAAAATTGAACATTAGCTCTAACTAAGGAAATTAGTCATTCATCTTGATGAGATTGGTGCCATCATCTAATTGAATAGGAAATCGGAATAAGATGGCACTTACTCAGTGGCAGTAAAATGAACCAAAAAGATGCATACATGGACTGCCACGTTAGTGAGATCTAGGATGTACTACTTTTTCACTCTCCATCTCAACCTGTGATATTGAGGAGATCTGTAGACTTGCTTACAGAGGAAGCAACAAACCATGTCAGTAGTGCATTCACCATCATAGAAAGAGCCAAGATGATCGTGACAAGCTTGCAAGCGTATTTCATCCATAAGCTGGTGCATTCGACTGTAGATTATGTGTTTGTTTCTGCCATTATCTCATGCAAATGGTTAGTATTCTATACCTCCAGACATCATCTTGATTCATTTCCTGTATTTCATCTGTTTATTGGCAAGACGTAGACCCTAGTTAGGCCATATGAGTGCCTTGAATATATTGACTGTCTTTTCTGTTCATACCCTCTATTTGAATGCATTCAAATTCATTGTTTCCAAAGGTTGGACATGTTAGAGAAGAGTCCCACATTGATCAGGATAAAAGATACGTCACAAACACTGTTTCGGGAGTACTCCACTCATTGCCTTACGTTTTGAGTTAGATGGCCCAGTAATTTTAACATGGTGATGGAGGCCATGGCTATGTCCTGGCCACACAACATGCGTGTCATTGTCCACATTTTAGAGCCTAAATCAGCCTGCAAGTGGCATGTTAGGTGAATAATTGCATATTAGTTAGGATATGAGAGAAAACATGAATACAATGTCAGGGCTGCTCCACTCCTTAGGATTTGAGTTGGATGGCCCAGTAATTTAATAGGGCAAACTGCATGAATCATATACAGAAAGTCATTTGATTCAATCCAAACTTCCATCTTTTTCAATATTTTTCCAGAAGCTATCAGAAGAAACTACATTCCTTTTCAAACAGTCGTCAATCTTCACTAATCCAGTGTGGGCCATACTATGAGTTTATGGGATTATTTATCGTCCAGAAAGACCATCTCTTGGACTAACCCACTTAAAACGTGAAGGAAATTGGCGGAGAAGAACTATTTAGATAAATCCTTGCATATCCCTTGAGAAAAGATCTTCCACATCTGGGTGAAGGTGATTACACAATAAATCCTAGTTAGCCTTCAAAATGTAAAAACAGAGAGATGCAAGAAAAAATTCTAGTCCATTTCATCGTGGTGGTGATTCTGTCTCCAGACATGTTCCACTGGTAGGTGGCTGATTCAGAATTTTTTGCTCCATTATCACAAAGCATTGCATCTACTCCAGTATCAAAATTAGATAGGGTCCTGGTTAAAATGCAAACTTGTAGTATGTAAAACATATTTGAAGTTGACAAGTTTTGGATACATACTTCTGGTTTACTAGAAAGAAAAATGACATGTAATATAGATGAAATTCAGCCATATTTTTGGGGAAACATACTTTTCCAAGACCAATGCGCAGGGTCAATGGCCTTGCACGCTTGTAACTGTTGTCAAATATGTTGGAGCAGCGGAAGTGAGATGGGCACAAAAGGTGAAGAAATCAATAATTTTATTGAAGAAATAGTACAAGTACAAAAGATCTTGTACAATGTAGAAGGGGAGATGGAAGATGGAAAGACTTGGTAAAAGACTTGGAAGGTTGATGGAATGGAGTGAGGCTCTTTGGCTCACTTCTACTTCTACTTGAATCTCTTCGATCTCTCTTGGATACCCACAAGGGTGCCTAGGTGGTGGTATTTATAGTCTCCATAAGAGGTATGGAGTTCTTTCTAGATACTTTTTATGCTCTGCCATTCTAGAGAATTCTTCTCTCATCTTCTCTCTAGATAAGTGTTTCTAGAGTTCTCTCTTTTTAATGGCATTCTAGAACCTTCTATGCCTCCATCTTTCTTCCACTATATTTTGGAGTTTTCTTCATGCTTCTAGAGAAGTCCAGCACATTCAAATTATTATTTTAACAAAATACCGTACCATCCTCAAATCTTACAGTGGATCTGAAGAAGAGAAAAAGAACTCAGTGAGACATTCAAGATCAAAGATTGCTTGAACATTCCTCATATGCAACTGTCTTGAACATGCTCTATTTATCTCTCTTGCTTTCATGCATTACGCCCTTCTCTCATATGAACAACAGACATTGGCCTCAAGGGACCACCACCACCATGATTTCTTTTATCCACCTTCAAAAGAAAAAAAACCATGATCTCTTTTGCTCTCATGCATTATGCCAAAGAGCAGCCACCATAAGATACAATGGAAAGACTGTGCTGCAAGCCTTATAATCATAAGTCCTTTTAAAATGAAACAACAGGAAAGATAACACAAGAGAAAATAAACCTATCAATTTGACTTCCACGTAAACATCAGTAAGTTAATAAAGCTGGGACAATATGCGCGCAATATCATGTACTACAGTAGCTGCATCCTTTCTCTCCCTAATCCATATTCCAAACATCTTATGTCACAAGTGCATCATCCATGAAAAACGCATATTAGCAAGCAAATGAACTATAATAGTCACTGAGAGAGGGACAAAATCATCATTCATTCCCAGTAACTCTGCGACTGTGAAACTAAAAATCCATCAGCTAACGGGGCATCCTAAAAAAAATTTGTCATCTTCCTACGAGAGAGAGAAAGAGTGATCACATTGATGAGCTCTCCCGGGGGCGGCTGCACTCCCGTCCCCACCTCCACGTCGCAGTACCCAAGCCCGGACTTGACGAAGTTGAGGTCGCAGAGCCGCTCCCCCACCGTGGCGTAGTACTCCACCCTCGTCGCCACCGCGTCGGGCGCCGCCAACGGCAGTGCTAGCATCCCCAACCCCACCCCGAGCACCCGTCGCCTGGTCGCGGAGCTCATCTCCAGATTGGAAGAAGCGGGGGCGTCCCTTGTAGAGTCCCCATTCCCGCAGGAACAACAGCAGCAACTTCCACCGGTAGCAGCAGAGGAAGAAGGGGCGTGCGGGCTTCTGACGGACGCGATGCCCGTGAGCCTGCGTCGTTGGGAAGGAAGGAAGCGGGGATTCAACGCCGCGGCGGGTGGGAGGGTCGAGGCCGCCATGGCTGCGGCTGCTACTGCTGCTGCTGGCGCTCTCATCCCCAGCTCGTGGAGGCCCGGTCCAAAGAGCCGTTAGGCGGTTTGGGTGGGGGCGGGCGTGGGCCCCACGCGGTGTGAAGGTCGAGCGGACCACATTTCCTTCTTGGAGAAATTCTCGGGTGTTCGCCACTTCTGAACCGAAGCCCCCTCCTCTTTCGGGCAAGTAGGGCGACCCGTTCGAACCCTCGTATACTCTCTCTCTCTCTCTCTCTCTCTCTCTTCCTCTCTCTCTCTCTCTCTTATTCTTCTGGTTTCGAGCACCGTTGTGTTGGTCGGCATTTGCTTTGCTGTGTATGATTTTGGGTAGGACGCGCGCGCGTTGTTTCCTTATATAAGGTTTGGCTGCGTTTTATTTGGGGGTGGGGTGACTGGTGAGGGTGATATTAGAAGAAATGGGGAGGGTGAAGCTGCAGATAAAGAGGATCGAGAACAACACCAACAGGCAGGTGACCTTCTCCAAGCGCCGCAATGGGCTCATCAAGAAGGCTTACGAGCTGTCCGTGCTCTGCGACATCGACATCGCCCTTATCATGTTCTCCCCCTCCGGCAGGCTCAGCCACTTCTCCGGCCGCCGCAGGTAGAGAGAGAGAGAGATGAGTTTTATCTTATCTAGCGTATGATCGAGGGGATAGTAACTAATTTTGTTGTTTAATTTGGAACTTGTTTTTCTTTCCTTGGCAGGATCGAAGATGTGCTGACACGATATATAAATCTACCGGATCACGACAGAGGAGGGTAGGAGCTGCATGCAATCCCAACAATTGCACCCATGATTATGGCAGTTATTGGTTGGGGGACTTTTCTCTTTTTTTCTGGACGATTGGAGGATTTTGTTTTTGTTTTTTTTTGGGTGGGTGGGGGTGGGGGGAGGAAGGGCACGGAAACTACTGGCGGAATTGATGCATGGTTGCTTTGGTGAAGAAATAACGCATTATCGATGTTTATATATTAATGGGTGAATGAGCAATATTGTTTACGTGCATGCATCTTTTGTACGCATAACTTTGCCTTATGATCGATCTGGGTACTGATAAATTTTGTTTTCTCTTTCTGTGTGATGCATGCAGTGCCATCCAAAATTTAGAGGTACACCTCGATCTGCATCTTTGCGTTGTTGGATTTCTCCTGTTTCATCCCGGAACCTCCGTGCCTAATCATTTGAGATTTTCTGTTTCTGCATGCAGTACCTTGTCAGAACATTGAAGAAACTCAAATGCGAAAGCGACTTAGCTGCACAGTTAGACAGGTTGATTTCCCCCCTCCAGCTCATGCATTACTAGCACTACTGCACCCCTTGAAAACAAAATTAATTACCTCATCTTCTACAAACAAACACTCCCTAACAGATGTGTCTCTCCTTTTGTCATCTCCTGCCCATGTCATGAAACCAGCCCTGGGGCAGTAAACAGCAACGTAGAGGTAATCTTTCCTTCATCTATATATATATATATCTTTCCTTTTATACCTTCCTCACAAACAGCTAGAAAACACATACACAAACAGAGAGAGAGAGAGAGGGAGAGAGAGTTCATTCCTATTTTGAGTTATCTAAAACATATTTCTCCAATTGTTAATATCATTGCAGGAGCTCCAACAAGAGATCTGCAGTTTCCAGCACCAGCTGCAGCTGGCCGAAGAACGCCTAAGGTTGCATTCAAACACCACAAACATGAAACCTATGAATCATGCGCGTTAAATTTCATGACAAAAACTATAAATCCACGTACTATGCAACTCCTTTGATTGAGATTAACCTTGGGATATTAAAAGCAGATTTTTCGAGCCGGACCCCCTGGACTTGACGTCCCTGGGTGAGCTGGAATCGTGCGAGAAGTTCCTGCTCGACACCCTTGCACGTGTTACGGAGAGAAAGGTAATGCCGCTTCTCCTGCCCGCTATCGAATGGCATGAGTACACGTACCCCCAGCTGGCCCGAGTGCCCCAACCATTCCCCCACGTTAGTTAATTACTGGTTAATGGCTAAAACACCAGAGTAATCATACGTCTCAACTATGCTAAACCTCTTGATTTCTATCAGAAGTTCTTGATGGGCGGCCAGCTTCCTTCCTACGACGCCTCCACCCTTCAGGTGAGTCCTCGATCCTAATTAAAAGATTAATAAGCACATTGTGGTTGGTTAATCTCCGATGATTAATTAGTGATCTTAGTCCGTCATTTGCTGGTTAAACGCTGATGTGGTGGCAAAACTCCGCACGCGCGCAGATGCTGCTGGAGTCGCACGAGGCGGCGCTACCCGGCACGTACGAGAGCGAGGTGTCGAGCTGGGTCTCCGACGGGCCTCCGCACCCGGGCCAGATCTACGTGGCGGCATCTGAGCCCTTGATTCCTATGAGGTACACCGCATTCCCGGGAAGAGGCCACCAATTTGACGGCGGGGATTTTTCCTCATGCGATGGACTTTCTGCTGACTGGTCCTGTAGGGACCCCACGATCTATGATCCTCTCCAGCAGGGAACCAGCGGCCTCCACGTCGAGCCTTCGCCATTGGGGACCTGCCACGTCGGAGATCAAGGCGACGGGTGCCTGCCAGCGTGGCACCAGGCGTACACGTCGACGGAGCTCCTCTCCGGCCTCATCCCGGCGACGCCCTTCCCGCCTCTCATGCAGGTTGGTACGTAACCCGTTATCTAATGGTGACGGGGGGGGGGGGGATAAATGTCGGTACTGTTTTTCACACAAAGACTTATATTAATTGGACGGCCCAATGGTTGGTGCACTCATGGATGTATACATATATGGTGGTGGTGGCAGAACACAATGGCTGCCGCGGCCGGCGTCGGCGGAGGTGACTTTGGTCAGATCGTCCCACCTGCAGAGCAGGTGGGGGAGAGTACGCCGGGCTGCTCTCATGCGGTCATGCCGACGGAGGATGAGGAAAGTGCGGCATACAACGGCAATTTGGCGGCAGCCGTGGCGGCGACAGCGGCAGAGGTGAATGTGCAGTGTCGGTGAGGGATCGATGGTGCGCGCGCCTAGCTAGAACCGAGGCGGAAGTGCAAGTCTAGGATGTGCAGTGAGAGAGAGAGAGGTGGTCGAGGATGTTGGTAGGATAGCTGACTTCAATGTAGATAAGTGAAGACACACAGGTGTTTGTTTGTTAATCAAACACAAGACGTGGATTCACCTTTGTTAATTTAGATAGATGGGAAGCTCTTCTATATATTCAGAGGTTTCTTTTACTTTCTGTGAAACCTCCATCTAACAGATTTGATGATCCGGATTGCCGGGTTGAGTTGTCTTAATTAATTGGGGTCTCTGATCCCTTTTTTCTTTCTGGTTTGTCGACCTCCCTGAACAGGTACTGAGGCCTCAAATGCTCACATATGAATGAATAACACCAGTGTGCATATATTAATGTATATTATATATGGAGATGAACGAACTTTAAATACATATTCTATATTTATACGGGAATCAATCAAATTAGGTCTTCCAAATTGATCGCAATTGATCATCAAGGAATTTTCATTGACTCATATATAATATTTAACACCGCTGATGTGAGCAAGCTAGGACTGCTTTCTGAGGAATCTTCATTGAGCTTTTATTCATTTATAGACATCTTGGTGACTGAGATAGTGATATTCATTTTTATTTCTTAATTATATTAGATTTATGTATGTGTATTTAGAAGGGTGGGTTTTATTCACGCAACTTGACAGGCCACTTAATGTTATAATAAATATTATGGCAGATATACAACGGTCCACATATATCACACACACACACACACACACACACACACAGAGAGAGAGAGAGAGAGAGAGAGAGAGAGAGAGAGAGAGAGAGAGAGAGAGAGAGAGAGAGAGAGAGAGAGAGAGAGAGAGAGATCTTGGATGGGTCTTAAATCCAAGTCTTAATGGGCCCGTACTGAGATGAACGCTCTTGAGGCCCACTATCTTCAACCACACTCCCCTTTAGGAACGGCGCATCCCTTCTGTAAAAGAGAGAGACACCGTCGACTCCCCCAATCTCTCTCACGAGCCGAGAGGGAAAAAAGAGGGGTAAGGAAGAAAGAAGAGAGGGAAACAGTGAGGCAAAGAGGGGAAGAGACGGAAAGAGATGACGTAGAGATGGTGAGAGACGCAGGGAAATGGGTACCTAATGCAGGAGCAGAATTGGGTCCGACAAGATATTGGTATATTTCCGACCCGATATGATGATTTGTTAGTTGGAGATGTAATTTTGAGATTAGAGTGATAATTTCATATTTATTAAGTATTTTCTAGATTATTTTAGGTTTAGTTAGATCAGAGTTATGATTTAAGGTTTGTTTTATTTAGAGTTGCCTTGTTAAGATTAATATGTAATTCTGTTATTTCTTTAGACGTCTCTGTAATTTTTTAGTATTATAAATATTCTTGTGCTAGCCCTAATTAGGGTTAGACGATGGTTAGAAAAAATTTGGGGGTTTTTATATATTAGTCCCTATAAATTTAGTGAATTACCGAATAATCCCTCAAATTTGACTATTATGTTAATAGTCCCTATTATCTTCATCGTTACACATCTAAGTCCCTGCCGTTCATTCCGTCTTACCAAAGTTAACTAAATTATAGTTAACTTATACTCAAGAAAAGTAAAATACCAATATACCCCTGGTTAAGTGTGAGTGTGTGTGTGTTGGAGAGAGAGCGCACTGCAGTGGTGGGTAGCGCTCGTAGAGGGGGGCGCCGAAGGCGTCGCAATCTCCTGTTCTGACGGTGATAGAGGGAGGGAGAGAGAGAGAGAGGGAGGGGACGAGATGAGAGAGAAAGGGATAGCAGAGGAATTGAAGAGGGACGCAAGACGTCTCTCCCTCCGACGGTGACAGACGGAGGAAGGGGGAGGGAGAGAGAGGGGATGGTAGACAGAAAGAGGGAGAGAGAGAAGCAGTGACCAAGAGAGGGGGAGGGATCGAGAGATACAGGGAGGGGGCGCCTCCTCTGACGGTGACAGAGAGGGAGAGGGAGGGAGAGAGAGAGGGAGGGGGAGGGAGGGACAGAGAGAGGGAGGGGAGGGGAGGGAGGGAGAGAGTGCAGGGAGACATATTAGTTGAATGCACTTCGTGTTTACTGCCATGACTACACTGCTTTTCTGCGGTCCTGCACCAGCTTGAAGCGTCTCAGGCAAATCGATGCACAGATTGTAACTGCAGGTTGCGCCAGCAACCCCTACGTCGCCGCCAAGCTGGTGAGCCAGTACGTGGAGCTCGGTAAAGCCGGCATGGCGGAGCCCGCAACGTCTTCGACTGCACCGTCCAGAGAGATGTTGACAGGGAGAGGGAGAGAGAGGGTGACAGGGACAGGGAGAGAGAGGGAGAGGGCGGGAGAGAGGGAGAGACGGTAGAGAGAGAGAGAGAGACGGTGGTGGGAAGGGAGAGAGGGTGAAAGTCACTCCGTGTGCTATCGACTTCATAAGATGAAGTAGCTCCCACACGGAGCGATTTCAGGTGATTCTCCCCCGTTCCCGCCCCCCCCCCCCCTCCGACCCCTTACCGTTCCCTCCCATCTGCTGGCGACGTCATGGTTGGGCCGCCTGGAAGAGCAGGTGAGCTCCTGCGGTAGCTTGCTGAGAGGAAGGTGACCTCATAGGCTGGGCTGGGGTTCATGAAGAAGTAGAAGGGGTCCATCCCCTTCCACCCCCACGCCGTCCTCCCGTGAAACATGCTCATCTGGCAAGCCATCGCCATCGGCACGATGTCGTCTGTCAGCTCCGTGAACAACGCAGAGAACGACAGTAGGAAGGGCTCCTGGGAGGTAATACCCTCGAGGCAGATGGCTAGGTCCCCCTCCTTCAGCAGCCGCTTGATCATGGCGGTGTCCCGGGCGCGGTCACGGGTCAGGGGCACCATCCGGATGGGGGAGAGGATCTCCGAGAGCCAGGAGACGGAGTATGTGACGACGATGATGGGGCGGCCGACAGGAAGATGGGGTCGAGCAGGGTGCGGTGGGAGCAGACGAAGAGGACGCCGGTGTTGCCGAGCGACCGATGGGCGGGCGGCGGCGGCGGCGGCTGCGTGCCTCGCACGGTCACCCGGACGCCGAGGGCCCAGAAGGCATAGTAGACGAGGTGCATAGGGAGGAGGGCGCCGGCGGCGATGCGGAGGCAGGCGAGGACGAAGCCGACGGGGAGCCAGAGGAGGGTGAGGAGCGCCAGCAGCGGGGTGGGCTTCTGGACCAGACGGCCGTCGTGGAAGACGATGGACTTCAACAGCTTGTCCGGGCTCACCGGTGCATCTCCCCTCTCTGCTACCACCATGTAAGCCTCCTGCTAAGAAGAGTGGGTTCACCGGAGAGAGTCCTCCCCCTCCACCTCCGATTCCCTTGAGCTCCTACCCTCAGTCGATCGAGAGAGAGAGAGAGAGAGAGAGAGAGAGAGAGAGAGAGAGAGAGAGAGAGAGAGAGTCAACGGGATTATTTTGGCCTTTTTTCATATATTTGATGTAATATTCTATGGAATATTCTTTTTTAGAACGGTAATAAATCATAGAGATTCTTTTGTAAAATATTAAAGATTATAGGGACTATTAAAATAATAGTCAAATTTGAAGGATTAATCAGTAATTCACTAAATTTATAGGGACTAATACGTAAAAAACCCCAAAATTTGAGATGTTGAATGCACCGTGTGTGTTCTTCCCTGGCGTGATACCTACCCCTCTCTGATTTCTTTCTGGCGGAAGCCAAACCCGCCCCCCGGCCATCTCCCTTATTCTTTTTGTTTGATTCGATCGTTATTCTTCTCCCCGGTCACTGTCCGGTTTTGCGTCCTCCATCACAGCGATCGCCCACCTGCGAGGCCTGCAACCGCCGTCCTCTGCCCCGTCTGCCCCTGCCGGCTCCGGCAACGCCCGAACAGGCCGTGCTCTGCCTCCACGGGCCTGCCCAGTTGCGCCAGGAGCTCCAGTCATTGTCGCGGGTTGCTCCCGAACAGAACCCCCGTCCGGGCACCGCCACCGGTGCTGCCGCTCCACTACCGCTGGGAGGGCTATCATGATCAGTATTTTAACTGAAGGGGTGCTAATGAATTTCTTGTTTGCAACGCGAGTTCACTGAGGGCTGTAGAACACGTCATCTTGCTTGGGCTATTGACACTTGCAAGCTGTCGGCTTCTATCATCAACCAAATACTCAGGTGCATTATGATATCAGGACTAATTGTTTGGAACATTTTTTGAAATTTATGGTCTTCTTCCGTAGAAGTGGGAGTTGGTATGAGGGATGATAGATGGAACGTGTAGATTAGTATTTGGGCAAACAACAAGATATTCAAAAGCCATATAGTTATGCGTTGGGGTCATATGAGCCATGTATTGTTGCGAGATTATATCCATGAAGAATTGAACTCTGTTATTTCAGTGGTATTTGATTATGAGATATGATGCATGTGAGTTCAACATATGTGTAACAACGACGGCTTTCATAATAATGCATGAGAATTGAGTTTGTGTTGTATTGAGTCCATCCTACGGCAGAGATTTGTAGCACATTTTATGTTTGATAAAATGTCCACAAGAGCTCAAACTAATTTGATGGGGTAAACCATTTTTGTCCTGCATCAGATTTGTTATCAGAGCTTAGAGAACCAATTTATTTTTATAGATTGGGGTCCTTAAATCTCATTATGAATCCCATCATATTTAGTACAAGTGTACGACTTCCTAATGGTCAATGGGTAAATCTCACTTTTGATGAAAGTCGAGGGCTTAATCGTATTTCACGAGCTGCCATTGATTTATTGTCCCAGACAAATGACATTGAGATTACACCAACTGGTCGGATGATTGTGCAATTTTCTCGTGATTTTGGGAAGGTATATTATATTGATGACGCTTGTGTAATTCCTTACCCGTCTAATGAGCTCAATATTATTGTGGGCAAATGTTGGTTGGAAGAACGTGATGGCATGTTAGATCCTTCTCACCCTGACGGATACCTGCTGAGAGCTCCTCACATTGGATGAAAATGTAGACTTCGATTTGATAAAGCCCATAAAATGAGAAGATTGGGACAACAGAAGGTCAGCAAATCAACTAATTCAAAGATAGCTATGGATCTGATGGTGTCAGCCACATCAGAACCTCAAATGACAAAAGAGATTGATGACTCAACCACACCTCCAATATTTCAGCAAGAATTATCAGAAGTTGAAGTCACTACCCAGCTTATTGATATGAGTCCCCATATGTTATTAGAGCAGCTTCCACTAGCATCACTTGATGCCCAATCAGAGGCCACCAGTGGTCAGGATGCCGTCCTACAGATTGTTGATGCTTGGGATCATGATCTATTCTTACAGTCTGGATTAGATATGATTTCTGACAATTTCTTTGAGTTTGACTCATCATTGATCACTACAGGTGATATGCTCTATCCAGATATGTGGGATCAAATACTCATGATTGAGGTAAGATTTACTACATTTGATGATTCTATCTTTGAAGAGAGTAACGTT
The DNA here is from genome assembly GCA_022559845.1 of Amorphophallus konjac. Taxonomy (NCBI): domain Eukaryota; kingdom Viridiplantae; phylum Streptophyta; class Magnoliopsida; order Alismatales; family Araceae; genus Amorphophallus; species Amorphophallus konjac. The sequence goes on from CM040122.1 coordinate 438,025,797, forward strand.
CATTCTAGCCTGGATACCTTTCAGGAGTCGATTCTTGACTCATGCGATCATGCGTTGTTTATTCAGTCAGAATTGGATTTGATTTCTGATTTTGTGTTTGAGGTGTCTCCTGCACGTGAGCCATCTTTAGTTATGATTCCTACATTTTATTCTGCATGTGATCTCGTAGATTGGCACCCATCAATTGGTATCCATTCAGAGATCTTATTTGAGTTGGATTCATCATTAGTCACTACAGGTCCACAGAAGTCATGTTCTGTTATTGTTGCTGATGTGGGATTTCATATGGCTCACAATGATTTTGATCTTATATGGGCTGATTTTTGTGAGCATGCAAAGCCGCAGTTTGATGTGCAGTTTTTGGATATGGCTTCTATCTCTATTTATTTTCCTCAGGTCATTATTGTAGCAATCCTCTAGATTTTTAGAACTCGAGGACGAGTTTTTTCGAACCGTGGGAGATTAATGCAGGAGCAGAATCGGGCCCGACAAGATATCGGCATATTTCTTACCCGACATGATGATTTGTTAGTTGGAGATGTAATTTTGAGATTAGAGTGATAATTTCATATTTATCAAGTATTTTCTGGATTATTTTAGGTTTAGTTGGATCAGAGTTATGATTTAAGGTTTGTTTTATTTAGAGTTGCCTTGTTAGGATTAATATGTAATTCTGTTATTTCTTTAGTCGTCTCTGTAATTTTTTAATATTATAAATATTTTTGTGCTAGCCCTAATTAGGGTTAGACGATGGTTAGAAAAAATTTGAGATGTTGAATGCACCGTGTGTCACTACTAGAAAAAGCGGGAATACCGACGGATATTTCAGACGGATATTTTCCGTCTTAAAATCTGTATGTATTTGCGACGGATTAGATTCCGTCACAAATTCCATCTCTATTAAGGACATACTATACGCTCTCTGAAGATCCGTCTATAATTATAGACGGAATATATTCCGTCTTTAGATATGTCACAAATTTGGGACGGATATTTCCGTCTGAAATTTCAGACGGAAATAAGTTCCGTCCATATTTCCGTCGCAAAATTCCCCCTTTCCCGCCACCGTCGACCCCTCCCTCCCACCCCTTCCACCCGGCCCCATTTCCACCCCCCCACTCTCCCTCTCACTCTCTCCTTCTCCTCTGCCCTCTGCTTGCGGCCGTCGCCGCCGGAGCCGCCGGAGCCGCCGTCCTCACCGTCACCGGAGGCACCGCCGTCCTCGCCGTCGTCGCCATTCGCCAACCTCCCTCCCTCTCACGATCGTGGTCACCGTCGCCGCCATCATCCTCTTCTCACGGTCGCCGTCGCCGCCAGCCTCCTCCCATCATCGCCGTCGTCGTCGCCGGTAAGTGGTCTCCCTCTCCCTCTCCCGATCCTGTTCCCCTCCCTCACTCAATCCCTCTCCCTCTCCCTCTCCCGATCATGTTCCGGCTCCCTCACTCCCTCTCCCCTGTCCGGCTCCCTCACTCCCTCTCCCTCTTCCCTCTCCCGCTCCCTCACTCCCTCTGGCCACCCTCTCCCACCCCCTCCACCGCCCTCTCTTCCCCTGTCCGTGGCCCCCCTCCCCCTCATAGACACACACACACACGCACACACAGACACAAACACACGCACACACCTCAGCTGTATCAGAATAACGGTAGATGAAGGGTGACTATTATAAGCTGTTAGCTAATGTCTGTAACAGGGTTGTTATATTAGTGGCAATTTTGTGTTTCTTTTAGTAATTTTGATAGCAAGAAATATATGGGATGAGGTGGCACAATATCCACCTATAATATGTAAACAGAAATTGGCTACGAGCCTTATAAAAGGAGATGGTCTGATCGGAAGAAGGATCATGACCTTTATACCAACCTGTTATGCTTTAGTGTTGTGCTTTAGTTGTTCCCTTTCTGTTCAGAAGTGTGCGTTGAGTTCTTGCAGCGAATTCTGTTATTCCGATACCTTCACTCTGGAGCTAGAGCCTGAAGATTGGAACCGGGAGGAATTGGATGCTCTTCCTCTCATCTTCTGGAAGCACCATGCCAAATTGGTGTTTGAGCCACCTTCAGGTAGCTCCAATTCTTCTAATATGGCTTGTAGTTCGAATGATGCTGTTCTTTCGCTCCTTCAAGATCTGCAATCCAAGATCAGTCTTATACATGATGAATTGGGTTCTATGAATCAAAGAGTAAATAATCTTGAGACTAGAACACCTGATTCTTTGGGATCGAAAGATATCACTCATGATGTAACTAGCTCTTTTCGGCCGAAATATAATGAGTTTCCTAAATTTGATGGTCGGTCAGATCCTTGTGAATGGAAGTTCAAAGCAGAGAGATATTTCTTATATAATCAAGTTCCGGATTATCATAAAGTTTCTTTTGCATCATTTTATCTTGAAGGGGAAGCACTACAATGGTTCTGGCATTTCACTCATACTGAGGATACAGTTTCTTGGTCTGATTTCTTAAAAGGGTTAGATTCAAGGTTTGGGGCTGTTTCTGTGGTTGATTACCATGGACAATTGAGTAAACTCAAACAATTTGGTTCTGTTTCTGAGTATCAGCGCCAGTTTGAGTTATTGAGTAACAAGGTTCAAGGTGTTTCAGAGGACCATTTACTGGGTATTTTCCTAAGTGGGTTAAAAGAAGAATTGTCTTGTGAGGTTAGATCTTTCCTTCCTCAATCTCTGTCACAAGCCATGCAACTAGCTCGGATTCAGGAACAAAAGTTTATGTCTAGACGCCGCACTGCTCCTCATTTCAGTTTCACTAATTCTCAACCTTCAACACAGTCCCAACAACCACAACCTCTCAAGCCCACCATCCCACCTGTGCGCAGGTTAACAACTCAACAGTTACAAGATAGAAGGGCTAAAGGCCTTTGCTATAATTGTGATGAGAAATATGTACCTGGCCACAAATGCCAAACTCAGAAACTATTCTTATTGCAGTTGATTCCAGAGGACAATGAATATGAACAGTCAGATATGGCTGAACCTGTTGAGACCTTGAAAATGCACAATGAGTTGGAACCATCACTGTCTTCTCATACAGTCTCTCAAATGCAGTCCCCAGGGACACTCAGATTGCATGGATTTATTGGCAATTTTTCTGTTATAGTGTTAATTGATAATGGTAGCACTCATAACTTCTTGGACCCTAGAGTAGTACAGAAATTGGGATTATGCATTACAAATGTTTCATCCCATTCAGTAAAGATTGCTGCTGGTTTACAGATTGATTCCCAGGGGTATTGTCAGGGAGTCACCCTCAAACTACCAGGAATATCATTTACTCTAGATTTCTTGGTCCTTCCTTTGGGAACAATTGATGTGGTATTGGGCAATACCTGGCTGCAGCTTTTAGGAGACATAACTTTGAATATCTCACAAATGGTCATGAAATTCTCTGTCAAAGGACATGAATTTATTCTAAAAGGCTTGCCCCCACCATCACTTGATGTAGTATCTGCCAAACAGTTTTGCTCTGACCTACCTAAAGCAAGGGCATTATATTCCCTGCACTTATATTCCATTGATGCCTCTACATCTTCCACTGCATCTCCCCTCATTACACAAAACTATCCTGCTGATTTAGCTGCTATCCTACATAAGTATGAGGCAATTTTCTCTGAACCCCAATCATTGCCTCCTAGTAGACTGCATGACCATCGGATACCCTTGATAGATGAGTCAAAAGCAATTGCATTGCCTTCTTATAGGCATTCCCCACTTCAAAAAGATATTATTGAGAAAGAGACATAAGCTCTTCTTTCAAAAACCCATGTCAGATCCAGCAACAGTCCTTTCTCAGCTCCGGTTCTATTGGTTCAGAAAAGAGATGGAAGTTGGAGGATGTGTATTGACTACAGAACCTTAAATCAGAATACAATCAAAGATAAGTTTCCCATTCCTTTGGTGGATGACTTGCTGGATGAATTGTATGGAGCAAAATTTTTTACAAAGTTGGATTTGAGATCTGGATATCACCAAATCCGTATGCACCATGCAGACATTTCAAAAACTGCTTTCAAAACTCATGAGGGACACTATGAGTTTCTAGTGATGCCTTTTGGGCTTTCTAATGCTCCTTCCACATTTCAAAACCTGATGAATGATATTTTCAGAAAATATTTGAGGAAATTTGTTTTGGTGTTCTTTGATGACATTTTAATATATAGCTCTTCTTGGGAGCTACATTTAGCTTTGTAAATACCCAAAAAATTCGTTTTGTGATTTAAAACTTTGTGGATTTTAATTGCATGTAAATATATTTTTAAATCTAATTTTAATAGAAATTTGATGTTAATTTGACTCAAAAATGTAGATTGTTTAGCTTCGATGTTCTTCATTTGAAAAATTTTATAATTTGGGTGTTATTTAATTTGATATGTGCATAATGATAATTGCGTTGTTATTTAATTTTATGTTATATAAATGCATGGGATATTCCCTGTGAGCTGAGGTGCGTGGGTGCGACCTAACATTACACGCACCTCAGGAGAGCGCGTTAAAGCCGTGTCAATGTGTCTTCCCATTCAAGACTTTGGGATTGATGTGTATGTTCTCATATGTTTATGAGAATGTATATATCTACCTCAAAGTCTTGAATTGTCCCGTTTGGACAGTCTGTGAATGTTTGATCGCACTTAGGCAGTCATTTACTATATGTGTTTGTATGGTTTGTTGAGAATTTCGATTGCATCTCCTCACTCTTATCTGATATACCATTATTGATTTTGAGTGTTTTCTTAACCACTTACTTGTAAGTGTTTAAGAAAATTACAAAATCAATAAATATTTTTGATATATCGGAGAAGTGTGGGGAGATGATGCCGAAATTTTCAACAAATCGTGCAGCACATATAGTAAGTGATTGTGCGATCAAATATTCATGGATGGGTTAAAAAGTGATAATCTAATTAATATTCCTCTTCCAACTGCAAATGGTCTATGATGAACGATGTGAGGAAAGGGTCGGGTGTAATATCATGAGTAATGATTTGAAAGTTAGGATGTGTATTGTCATTTATTGGGTGCCGGTAAAATGTCGACAGATCGTTCATGGATGTATCGTAGAATAGTTGACCGGGTGGTGTCAGATGACTTTAAGCATGGGGTTGAGAGTTTCATTAAATTTGCATTGGGGAATCCAAATGCAGCAATAGATCGCGATGGTCACATTCGATGCCCTTGTTCAAGTTGTAGAAACTTGAGGTGGTGTTCAACATGGGATGTGCAACATCATTTGTACACGAAAGGGTTCGTGGATGGTTATACGAATTGGACGTGTCATGGTGAGCAATTCTTGAGGTATGAGCCCGACAATATTGCAGGTACAAGTGGGTACGTGGATATGGTTGTAGATGCTGCTGGTCCTAGTTTTAATGTTCATGAGGAAACACCGAATAAGACAACCGGAAGATTTTATGAACTACTTAGGGATACTGATGAGCCGCTGTGGGATGGTTGTGAAAAGCACACTCGATTGTCTGCAGTGTCGCAGTTGTTGAACTTGAAATCTGAATTTCACATCAGTGAAACTTGTTTTGACCGTCTCCTCCTCTTGATCAAGAGTATGTTGCCTCGAGACGAGAAGTTGCCAGAAACTTTTTACCGTGCAAAAAAGATGGTCAATGACTTAGGACTTGGATATGTGAAAATAGATGCATGTCTGAATCATTGTATGTTATATTACAAAGACGATGCAGATAGGATATCATGTTCCATTTATGGCCATGCAGATTCAAACCTAAGGGGGGGGTCAATTCAAAGGCAAAAGATGTACCTTACAAGGCATTGCGATACTTCCCTCTTGTGCCTAGGCTGCAGCGGCTGTATATGTCCTGAAAGACAGCTCGACATATGACATGGCACACCGAAAGAGTACGTCGTGCCGATGATATAATCAATCATCCTGCCGATGGTGAAGCTTGGACTCACTTTAGTCGTACTCATCTTGCCTTTTCAAGGGAGTCACGTAATGTTCGATTGGGTTTATGCACAGATGGTTTTAATCTATTCGGTAGTTCAGTGGCATTTATTCTTGTTGGCCAATGTTCATGACACCGTACAACCTTCTGCCGCACATGTGCATGAAGCGAGAAAATCTGTTTTTGTCCTTAGTAATTCCTGGTCCAAAAAGTCCTGGAAAAAATTTGGACATATATCTCAGGCCGTTGATTGATGAGCTCAAATTTTTATGGACTGATGGAGTTGTTACTTATGATGCATATAGGAAGCACAATTTTATTACGAAGGCTGCACTGATCTGGACAATATGTGACTTCCCTGCATATGGAATGCTATTTGGTTGGAGCACACATGGGAGGTTAGCATGTCCTTACTGTATGGAAGATACCAAATCATTTGTATTGAAACATGGTGGGAAAGCATGCTGGTTTGATTGCCATCGGCGGTTGCTACCAAGTGACCATCCTTTTCGAAGGTAAAAAGACTCGTTTAAAAAAAATACTGTTGAAATGGATGAAGCTGACTTGCAACGAGTGTCGGGTCTACATATGGCGTCACGGGTGCATAATTTACCAGATGTAGTACAATTGTCTGGTAGCACACGGCAACTCCCTAGTTTTGGAAAGTATCACAACTGGAACAAGAAAAGTATTTTTTGGGAATTACCTTATTGGTCAACTCTTCTTGTACGACACAATCTGGATGTCATGCATACCGAGAAGAATTTTTTTGATAATGTGTTCAATACGATCATGGATGTTAAATGGAAAATAAAGGACAACGCCAAAGCACGTATGGATTTAAAGATGCTTTGTAAACGTCCAGAACTGGAACTACAGAACGTAAATGGCAAAACTGTGCAGTCTAAAGTAACTTACGTGCTTCATGATACACAGATCAAGGAAGTGTGCCAATGGTTGAAACAGTTGAGATTCCCAGATGGATATGCATCCAACATAGCCCGTTGTGTGAATGTTAATGAGGGGAAAATATATGGTATGAAAAGTCACGACTGTCATGTGTTCATGGAGAGGCTACTGCACATTGCATTTCGTGATTTGTTGCCAAAGCAGATATGGGGAGCACTAGCTGAGATGAGTCAATTTTTCAAGATTTTATGTGCATTAGAACTCAGACTTCGGGATGTACAAACTATCGAAGAAAAAGTTGTCACAACCGTTTGTAAGCTAGAGAAGATATTTCCTCCGGCATTTTTTGATTCGATGGAGCACCTGGTCGTTCATTTGCCATATGAGACTATCGTCGGAGGACCAGTACAATTTCGATGGATGTATCCATTTGAGAGGTATGTGACAATTTCTGTTAACTTACAAGTCATCCTTGGCGGGTACATATCGTTGCCGTCTGACTTATTGTTGTAGGTGCATGCATGAATTAAAAATGAAAGTTCGTAACAAGGCACAGGTGGGGGGTTCGATTGCTGAGACATACATTCTTGAAGAAATTTCGAACTTCTGTTCTATGTACTTTGAGCCAGAGATTCAAACTCGTCGTACTCGACCTCCACGTAATGATGATGGGGGAGTGGATAAATCGTCCGATCGGCTCTCCATATTTAAACATCCTGGACGTGCGTTCGGACGTTGCTTGATTCGCACGCTCGAAGATAGAGAGTTGCATGCCGCTGAGATATATATTCTTCTGAATTGTCTCGAGATTGAACCTTATGTTGAGTAAGTTCTTAACTCACATTTCCAGCAAGTCCATAAGTTGTTCATCCTTCTTCTGCAGTTCATTTAAAGTAGTAGTGCATTTATATTGCAGGCAATTTGATTCAGAATTAGCTGAAAAATGCCCAAATATCCAGGACGTGGAGATTGAAAAAGAACGCGAGAAGTTTTTTGCCAAATGGCTGAGAAACCGAGTTAGTGTCATCGTTGAATATATATGTTTGTATTTACGTATGTTGAGGTAATTGTTATTATTCTAACTACTCTAATTTGAATATAGGTTGAACAAGGTCTCATTACTGATCAAAGAGTACAACAGATAAGTTATGGCCCCTCGAAGCAGACACGTGCCTATCCATGATATATTGTGAATGGATACAAATTTCATACAATGGATTATGGGCGAAGTAAGTCTACGATGAACAACGGCGTATCTGTGAAGGAAAGTATATACAATGAAGTGGAATTAGACTACTATGGTATTCTTGAAGAAGTCTTAGAACTTCAGTATTTGGGACAAGACAATCATGTATACATATTTAAGTGTCAATGGTTTGATCCTAGTTCTGTTCGACATGACACAACTTATGGGATTGTCGATGTCAAGCATAGGTCTAAACTTAAGACCTATGAGCCATTCATTTTAGCCGCACAAGCCCAACACGTGTACTATTCAAGCTATCCATCATCCAAGAATAGAGATTGGTGGACAGTTTGCAGGGTTAATTCAAAACTCTTTCCCACTTATGAGTTAACTATGAGTGGAGATCTCTCAGAGGTTGCTAGTGCTGAATATTATCAATCAGACGAAGTTGGCGTTGTCGGTTCCTCTAGGTTTAATCTGGACGAATTTGATGAGCCACTGTCATTACGTACGCGAGATGAAGTGGAAGAAATCGATCCGATGGAGCTAAATGTTGATGTTAGAGGGGAGGAAGAATCAGATGAAGATGAAGAGTTTGAATCTGATGAGGCTACTATGGATGACGAAGATGATGATGAGTTAGATATATCATCAACATGAGGGAGGCACGTTTTCATAATTTAGTGAGATATCCTTACCTTTTTGCATATTTTGTAATAACAGAGATTTTAGTCTAGTGCAATTGAGGATTAATTAATATGTATTAATTATTTTGTTAGTAATAAAGAAATGGTTCGAGTAGGTCGTACTGGGAGTGGGAGGAGACAGGGTAGTGACAAGGGCTCTACTCCCTCCTGTTTGGCGTCTTCTTTGGGCACAGGTATATATATTAAAAAAATTAGCTATATAAATGTTTACATCATTTACTAGCCTAAAAGAATTTTTTTTAGGTTCAAGTGTCGGCTCGTTGCCTGTTGTGCAGACGCCATCCCTATCACCTTCCGCTGCAAGTATGTATATTTTAATTTAAATTCTCCAATATTTGTTTTACTAATGAAAATTAAATCTTGCAGGTGCCAGTGGCCTCCCACCTATTCTGCAGATGTCACCCCGACCACCTCCTGCTGCAGGTATGTATATTTTAATTATAAGTCGCAATATTTGTATCACTCCACCTGAAAATTAATTCTTGCAGGTCTCAGTGGCCTCCCACCTGTTGTGCAGACGTCACCCCCACCACCTCCCGCTGTAGGTATGTATATTTTAATTTAAAGTTCCCAATATTTATTTTACTTATGAAAATTAATTCTTGCAGGTGCCAGTGGCCTCCCACCTATTATGCAGATGTCACCCCGACCACCTCCCGCTGCAGGTATGTATATTTTAATTATAAGTTCGCAATATTTGTATCACTCCACCTGAAAATTAATTCTAGCAGGTCTCAGTGGCCTCCCACCTGTTGTGCAGACGCCACTCCCACCACCTCCCGCTGCAGGTATGTATATTTTAATTTAAAGTTTCCAATATTTATTTTACTTATGAAAATTAATTCTTGCAGGTGCCAGTGGCCTCCCATCTATTGTGCAGATGTCACCCCGACCACCTCCCGCTGCAGGTATGTATATTTTAATTATAAGTTCGCAATATTTGTATCACTCCACCTGAGAATTAATTCTTGTAGGTCTCAGTGGCCTCCCACCTGTTGTGCAGACGCCACCCCCACCACCTCCCGCTGCAGGTATGTATATTTTAATTTAAAGTTCTCAATATTTATTTTACTTATTAAAATTAATTCTTGCAGGTCTCAGTGGCCTCCCACCTGTTGTGCACTTATGAAAATTAATTATGTTATTTAAAAGATCTGTAATACACTTAGTTTTACTTGTGAAGATCTATTCTTACAGATCCCAGTGCCCTCCCACCACCTCCCACTTGTACAGGGCACACCCCCACCAGTCAGCCACTTGACGATGCCGACAGTCGTCACGAGGGAGGCACGGCCCATGATAGACATCGCCCGTGTTGGATCTCTGGGTAAATCTATAAGGTTATATTACATTAATTAGCCTTCAATTGTCTAATATGAATATTTTGACATTTACAATTACAGTAAGAAATTTGAACCCCACAATGCTATCCATCATTCCACCGAACTCATGTTGGCACATGTGCCCGGGGCAGCATCCACTTTCAGAGAATTTTCGATGGCCGTCCGCGATTCATTGTACAACATGTTCTTAGTAAGTAATTACGTCATTTAATTCAAGTATTTCCCAAACTCAATTTACAACAGTATATTAAGAGTGAAAAGTAATTGATTTACAACGGTCTTTTCAATTCACGTGTGGACATGACGCGGCGAGATGTCGTCGTGCCTAGGAGTCTACTATGCAGTCAAGTTACAAGAGGAAAATACATGAGGCCCGAGCACACGCTAAAAAATTGAGTGGGGGGAGTGAAGACCGACAATTGTGGAAGGCGCACCGCCCTCTATGGATGAGGCAGGAGGATTGGGAGATATCTTGTGACCATTTTGCCGACCCCAAGTGGATAGAAAAGTCCGAAAAAGTCAAAGCAAACAGGGCGTCAAAACCAGGTTCAAATTTGCATACGAGTGGGTCCATCTCTTATACGGCTCATAAACAAAAATTGGTAAGTAATATAATAATTTATCTTCTTACAATTTATCCCATTATTTGACTTTTTTTACTATGAATTGTATAACAGACTGTGGAGCATAATCGACCTCCGTCGTTCCTCGAGGTGTTCGATAGAACACACAAAAAGAAGGGGACTAATCAATTTGTGAGTGAGGCTGCTAAGTCAGCAGCGGTAAGTTTATCTACATATGTAACTTGTACCGTTCATTTAAATCGGCATGTAATTCATATGAAATTGACTAGTTATTTTATTCAATTTGTAGGAAACATATAGCAAAGCAGTGACAGAGAAGTACGGGGAGGGAGACACGCAGCAGTCAGAGTTTGATCCGATGGAGTGGGTGGCAGCAGCTGGTGAAGTCCCGCGATCAATGACACCCAAGAGGGGGTGAATTGGGTGTTTACCAATTTTAAGAAAACTTTTGGCCTTTTATAAAATATGTGATACAAAGCTAGTTAGGAGATTCAAAGCTATTTGAACACTAATTGGATTTATCAAACTTTATATGATAAGATATAGATTATGCAAGATAAACGAAGATAAATCCAGAACAACAATTTAAACTAACGTTTATGTAGAATGGAGATAGAGGAAATGGAGCAAGCCACACAATACAAGCACAATGCACATCGGTTTTTAAGGTGGTTCGGATGCAACGACGGCAATCCTACGTCCACCCCTCACCAAACCCGGAGAGGCTTCACTCGGGGATAAATCTTCAAACGGAGACGACGCTCCAACCACACACGCAGGACGACGCCTTCCCACACACACGGGGATGCACCCCAACACACACACACACACCCACGGAGACGAGGTCTCCAACACGATCCAACAAGCGGATCAATAAGACACACACACGCTGCGACAAGTGCAGCACTCCACACACACAAACACTATGATTTGGATAAAACACCACACACACGTAGATCTAAGAAGACCTACGCACACACAAATGGAACACGACGACCACACACGACCACGGATCTAACAACGATCCACACACACACAAGTTCACAGTTTATACAAAACACAAATATGAACTTGAAACATAACGAGGCACAGTTTAGAATGCTCCTAATTTAGGCTCCCCCTGAGTGTATACTCTGGATGTTTACGTTGATTCCTTCTTCACTTGAATGACTTGAGACTCAGCTTGAATGGCCTTATATTTGATGTATATCTTCTTGCACGGAGTACTGTTCACGGCTACAGTACTCTTCCTTTTTCACTTGAACAACCTTCCTTTGATCTCTTCTTGAAACTCTTGAATTGCTTCTTCTGTTGATCGGAAGTTCCTTGGCTTCAGATGGTACTAGAATGACTCCAGTTGGATGAAGAACTTACTAGATGGAGTATGTTTATGAGAGTTGTAGTAGCCTTCTTCTTGCCTTGATAGCCTCCCCCTTGATCTCTCTTGTTGGTTGCTTGCTTCTTCAATTCATTGGAGGATGAAGGCTTCAAAATGGACCTTGGATCTTCAACTATTGGATGGAGTTTTGATTCACGAACTACTGTTCATGCTACAGTAGCACTCCTCTTCTTCTTCTCCCTTGAGCCACCTTGATCTCCCTTGAAGCTCTCTTGGTTTCTTAGGATTTATGGCTCCAAATGATATGTTTTATAGCCCTTGAGTGGTCCATAAACAAGCCCCAGATCAGATCCATAAAATATGGTGAAATTGGGATCATTGGGATTAAACAAATGGGTAGAAAGACCTCTCCTCGAGCTTGAAACACGAAGTCAACAAAAGGGGGCTCGGGGCTGGAGGTCGACCGGAGTAAGCTGGCGGTCGACCTAGAAGTTTCAGACTGCAGCCCGGTTCATTCTGGCAGGGACGGTCGACCGGACGCCCATGGGCGGTCGACCGCTAGAGGCAGAGCCTGTAGACTTTGGGGTGCTGTTATTTCAGTTCGACCGGGATTGGTCTAGAGGTCGACCGAACTTTGGTAAACCAATCGTCCTTGACAGTAAATGACATATACCACTTGTTTTGGGTTGTAGAGGAGCAAAGTTTTGGTTCACCAGGTGACTACCATGAGTTTGATCCTGCATGCAAGATAGTCAGGGTTAATTGTATGCTTGTTGACATTAAAGATATTATGAAACCTCTTGCCTCTTGTAAAACCAGCATATGTAACCAGCATAAATAACAAGATGAATGAACACAATCATCAAGAACATGTGTAATCAACCATAAGTTTAGTTATCATCACGTAATCACACATTAAGTTTAGTTATCATCAAAATCATAACTTAACAATTACAATAATCATCAAAACCATAACTCAACAGCTGGCGTACCGAAGAAAGGCCGACTATATGGTTTTGGGGAGAGCCTAGACGCTAGCGCGGTGATATCATCGTGTGCGAGTTCTAGCTCTACCCAAACCAGTAGCAGTGCCTTCACTATACCTTCCATTGCCCCCAGCGCTTCTGCCAGCGACATGATGGACATGGTCCGATCACAGATTTCTGATTTACAGCGGCAGCAGCAGCAGTTCCAACATGAGATCTCTAGCCAGCAGGCAATCATTTTGCAGGCAATCAGTGACCTCCTCTCCCAGGGGGGTCTTGTCCCTCAGCGATCCACCACCACCACAACACAGGCCGCATAGGTGAGTGTTTACTATGTTTTTATTTTGATGGAATTACTCAATTATGTTCATTTGAAAATTTTAAACTCCCTAGTTTTCAAAACTCACTTAGTTTAGAAGAATTGAGAAAATCCGGGGTTCGGGGGTCGGATGGCTGTGCCGATCATTCCAACACGACCTGGGAGATGAAAGTGACTTGTCAGAATTGACGGAATCCAGATCGGATGCCCGGTTTGAGCTCGGCGCTCAAAAGTTCATTTTTTAAGTACACTTAGTTTAAATGAACTGCCAGGTCGGGTCCGAGGGTCTAAAACCTGAAATACCGGTCGGATGGCCATGCCGATCGTTCCAACACGACCTGGGAGATGAAAGTGACTTGTCAGAAGTGAAGGAATCCAGATCGGATGCCCGGTTTGAGCTCGGCGCTCAAAAGTTCATTTTTTAAGTACACTTAGTTTAAATGAACTGCCAGGTCGGGTCTGGAGGTCTAAAACCATAAATACCGGTCGGATGGCCATGCTGATCGTTCCAACACAACCTGGGAGATGAAAGTGACTTGTCAGAACTGACGGAATCCAGATCGGATGCTCGGTTTGAGCTCGGCGCTCAAAAGTTCATTTTTTAAGTACACTTAGTTTAAATGAACTGCCAGGTCGGGTCCGGGAGTCTAAAACCTGAAATACCGGTCGGATGGCCATGCCGATCATTCCAACACGAAATGGGAGATGAAAGTGACTTGTCAGAACTGACGGGATCTAAATCGGATGCCCGGTTTGAGCTCGGCGCTCAAAGTTCATTTTCAAAGTACACTTAGTTTAAATGAACTGCCAGGTCGGGTCCGGGGGTCTGAAACCTGAAATAGCGGTCGGACGGCCGTGCCGATCGATCCAACACGACATGTGAGATGAAAGTGACTTGTCAGAACTGACGGAATCCAGATTGGATGCCCGGTTTGAGCTCGGCGCTCAAAGTTCAATTTCAAAGTACACTTAGTTTAAATGAACTGTCAGGTCGGGTCCGGGGGTCTAAAACCTGAAATACCGGTCGGATGGCCGTGCCGATCACTCCAACATGACCTGGGAGATGAAAGTGACTTGTCAGAACTGACGGGATCCAGATCGGATGCCCGGTTTGAGCTCGGCGCTCAAAGTTCATTTTCATAATACACTTAGTTTAAATGAACTGCCAAGTCGGGTCCGGGGGTCTAAAACCTGAAATACCGATCGGATGGCCGTGTCGATCGCTCCAACACGACCTGGGAGATGAAAGTGACTTGTCAGAACTGACGGGATCCAGATCGGATGCCCGGTTTGAGCTCGGCGCTCAAAGTTCATTTTCAAAGTACACTTAGTTTAAATGAACTGCCAGGTCGGGTCCGGGGGTATAAAACCTGAAATACTGGTCGGATGGCCGTGCCGATCATTTCAACACGACATGGGAGATGAAAGTGACTTGTCAGAACTGACAAAATCCAGATCGGATGTCCGGTTTGAGATCGGGGCTCAAAGTTCATTTTCAAAGTACACTTAGTTTAAATGAATTGTCAGGTCGGGTCCGGGGGTCTAAAACCTGAAATACCGATCGGATGGCCGTGCCGATTGCTCCAACATGACCTGGGAGATGAAAGTGACTTGTCAGAACTGACGGGATCCAGATCGGATGCCCGGTTTGAGCTCGGCGCTCAAAGTTCATTTTCAAAGTACACTTAGTTTAAATGAACTGCCAGGTCGGGTCCGGGGGTCTAAAACCTGAAATACCGGTCGGATGGTCGTACCTATCATTCTAGCACGACCTGGGAGATGAATGTGATTTGTCAGAATTGACGGGATCCAAATCAGATGCCCGGTTTGAACTCGGCGCTCAAAGTTCATTTTCAAAGTACACTTAGTTTAAATGAACTGACAGGTCGGGTCCGGGAGTCTAAAACCTGAAATACCGGTCGAATGGCCATGTCGATCATTCCAACACGACCTGTGAGATGAAAGTGACTTGTCAGAACTAACGAAATCCAGATCGGATGTCCGGTTTGAGCTCGGCGCTCAAAGTTCATTTTTAAAGTACACTTAGTTTAAATGAACTGCCAGGTCGGGTCCGGGGGTCTAAAACTTGAAATACCAGTCGGATGGCCGTGCCGATTGCTCCAACACGATCTGGGAGATGAAAGTGACTTGTCAGAATTGACGGGATCCAGATCGGATGCCCGGTTTGAGCTCGGCGCTCAAAGTTCATTTTCAAAGTACACTTAGTTTAAATGAACTGCCAGGTCGGGTCCGGGGGTCTAAAACCTGAAATACCGATCGGATGGCCGTGCCGATAGTTCCAACACGACCTGGGAGATTGAAGTGACTTTTCAGAACTGACGGAATCCAGATCGGATGCCCGGTTTGAGCTCGGCGCTCAAAGTTCATTTTCAAAGTACACTTAGTTTAAATGAACTGCCAGGTCGGGTCCGGGGGTCTAAAACCTGAAATACCGGTCGGATGGCCGTGCCGATCGCTCCAACACGACCTGGGAGATGAAAGTGACTTGTCAGAACTGACGGGATCCAGATCGGATGCCCGGTTTGAGCTCGGCGCTCAAAGTTCATTTTCAAAATACACTTAGTTTAAATGAACTGCCAGGTCGGGTCCGGGGCTCTAAAACTTGAAATACCGGTCGGATGGCCGTGTCGATCGCTCCAACACGACCTGGGAGATGAAAGTGACTTGTCAGAACTGACGGGATCCAGATCGGATGCCCGGTTTGAGCTCGGCGCTCAAAAGTTCATTTTCTAAATACACTTAGTTTAAATGAACTGCCAGGTCGGGTCTGGGGGTCTAAAACCTGAAATACCAGTCGGATGGCCGTGCCGATCATTCTAACACGACCTGGGAGATGAAAGTGACTTGTCAGAACTGACGGAATCCATATCGGATGCCCGGTTTGAGCTCGGCGCTCAAAAGTTCATTTTCTAAATACACTTAGTTTAAATGAACTGTCAGGTCGGGTCCGGGGGTCTAAAACTTGAAATACCGATCGGATGGCCGTGTCGATAATTCCAACATGACCTGGGAGATGAAAGTGACTTGTCAGAACTGACAGAATCCAAATCGAAAGCCCGGTTTGAGCTCGGCGCTCAAAGTTCATCTTCAAAGTACACTTAGTTTAAATGAACTGCCAGGTCGGGTCCGGGGGTCTAAAACATGAAATACCAGTCGGATGGCCGTGCCGCTCATTCCAACACGACCTGTGTGATAAAAGTGACTTGTCAGAACTAACGGAATCCAGATCGGATGTCCGGTTTGAGCTCGGCGCTCAAAGTTCACTTTCAAAGTACACTTAGTTTAAATGAACTGCCAGGTCGGGTCCGGGGGTCTAAAACCTGAAATACCGGTCGGATGGCCGTTCCGATCGCTCCAACACAACCTGGGAGATGAAAGTGACTTGTCAGAATTGACGGGATCCAGATCGGATGCCCGGTTTGAGCTCGGCGCTCAAAGTTCATTTTCAAAGTACACTTAGTTTAAATGAACTGCCAAGTCGGGTCTGGGGGTCTAAAACCTGAAATACCGATCGGATGGCCGTGCCGATTGCTCCAACACAATCTGGAAGATGAAAGTGACTTGTCAGAACTGACGGGATCCAGATCGGATACCCGGTTTGAGCTCGGCGCTCAAAGTTCATTTTCAAAGTACACTTAGTTTAAATGAACTGCCAGGTCGGGTCCGGGGGTCTAAAACCTGAAATACCAGTTGGATGGCCATGCCGATCGTTCCAACATGAACTGTGAGATGAAAGTGACTTGTCAGAACTGACGGAATCCAGATCGGATGCCAGGTTTGAGCTCGACATTCAAAAGTTCATTTTTTAAGTACACTTAGTTTAAATGAACTGCCAGGTCGGGTCCGGGAGTCTAAAACCTGAAATACCGATCGGATGGCCATGCCGATCATTCCAACACGACCTGGGAGATGAAAGTAACTTGTCAGAACTGACGGGATCCAAATCGGATGCGCGGTTTGAGCACGACGCTCAAAGTTCATTTTCAAAGTACACTTAGTTTAAATGAACTGCCAGGTCGGGTCCGGGGGTCTAAAACCTGAAATACCGATCGGATGGCTATGCCGATCATTCCAACACGACCTGGGAGATGAAAGTGACTTGTCAGAATTGACGGAATCCAAATCGGATGCCCGGTTTGAGCTCGGCGCTCAAAGCTCATTTTCAAAGTACACTTAGTTTAAATGAACTGCCAGGTCGGGTCCGGGGGTCTAAAACCTGAAATATCGGTCGGATGGCCATGCCGATCATTCCAACACGACCTGTGAGATGAAAGTGACTTGTCAGAACTGACGGGATCCAGATCGGATGCCCGGTTTGAGCTCGGCGCTCAAAAGTTCCGTTTTTAAGTACACTTAGTTTAAATGAACTGCCAGGTCGGGTCCGGGAGTCTAAAACCTGAAATACCAGTCGGATGGCCGTGCCGATCATTCCAACACGACTTGAGAGATGAAAGTGACTTGTCAGAACTAACGGAATCCAGATCGGAAGCCCGGTTTGAGCTCGGCGCTCAAAGTTCATTTTCAAAATACACTTAGTTTAAATGAACTGCCAGGTCGGGTCCGGGGGTCTAAAACCTGAAATACCGGTCGGATGGACATGCCGATCGTTCCAACACAACCTGGGAGATGAAAGTGACTTGTCAGAACTGACGGGATCCAGATCGGATGCCCGGTTTGAGCTCGGCGCTCAAAGTTCATTTTCAAAGTACACTTAGTTTAAATGAACTGCCAGGTCGGGTCCGGGGGTCTAAAACCTGAAATACCGATCGGATGGCCGTGCCGATAGTTCCAACACGACCTGAGAGATGAAAGTGACTTTTCAGAATTGACAGAATGCAGATCGGATGCCCGGTTTGAGCTCGGCGTTCAAAGTTCATTTTCAAAGTACACTTAGTTTAAATGAACTGTCAGGTCGGGTCCGGGGGTCTAAAACCTGAAATATCGGTCGGATGGCCGTGCCGATCGCTCCAACACGACCTGGGAGATGAAAGTGACTTGTCAGAACTGACGGGATCCAGATCGGATGCCCGGTTTGAGCTCGGCGCTCAAAGTTCATTTTTTAAGTACACTTAGTTTAAATGAACTGCCAGGTCGGGTCCGGGGGTCTAAAACTTGAAATACCGATCGGATGGCAGTGTCGATCGCTCCAACACCACCTGGGAGATGAAAGTGACTTGTCAGAACTGACGGGATCCAGATCGGATGCCCGGTTTGAGCTCGGCGCTCAAAAGTTCATTTTCTAAATACACTTTGTTTAAATGAACTGTCAGGTCGGCTCTGGGGGTCTAAAACCTGAAATACCAGTCGGATGGCCGTGCCGATCATTCCAACACGACCTGGGAGATGAAAGTGACTTGTCAGAACTGACGGAATCTAGATCGGATGTCCGGTTTGAGCTCGGCGCTCAAAAGTTCATTTTCTAAATACATTTAGTTTACATGAACTGTCAGGTCGGGTCCGGGGGTCTAAAACCTGAAATACCGATCGGGTGACCGTGCCGATCATTCCAACACGACCTGGGAGATGAAAGTGACTTGTCAGAACTGACGGAATCCAAATCGGATGCCCGGTTTGAGCTCGGCGCTCAAAGTTCATTTTCAAAGTACACTTAGTTTTAATGAACTGCCAGGTCGGGTCCGGGGGTCTAAAACCTGAAATACCGGTCGGATGGCCGTGTCGATCGTTCCAACACGACCTGTGAGATAAAAGTGACTTGTCAGAACTGACGGAATCCAGATCGGATGCCCGGTTTGAGCTCGGTGCTCAAAGTTCAATTTCAAAGTACACTTAGTTTAAATGAACTGCCAGGTCGGGTCCGGGGGTCTAAAATCTGAAATATCGGTCGGATGGCCGTGCCGATTGCTCCAACACGACTTGGGAGATGAAAGTGACTTGTCAGAATTGACGGGATCCAGATCGGATACCCGGTTTGAGCTCGGCGCTCAAAGTTCATTTTCAAAGTACACTTAGTTTAAATGAACTGCCAGGTCGGGTCCGGGGGTCTAAAACGTGAAATACTGGTCGGATGGCCGTGCCGATCGCTCCAACACGACCTGGGAGATGAAAGTGACTTGTCAGAACTGACGGGATCCAGATCGGATGCCCGGTTTGAGCTCGGCGCTCAAAGTTCATTTTCAAAGTACACTTAGTTTAAATGAACTGCGAGGGCGGGTCCGGGGGCTAAAACCTGAAATACCGGTCAGATGGCCGTGCCGATCGTTCCAACACGACCTGCGAGGTGAAAGTGACTTGTCAGAACTGACGGAATCCAGATCGGATGCCCGGTTTGAGCTCGGCGTTCAAAAGTTCATTTTTTAAGTACACTTAATTTAAATGAACTGCCAGGTCGGGTCCGGGGGTCTAAAACTTGAAATACCGGTCGGATGGCCATGCCGATCGTTCCAACACGACTTGGGAGATGAAAGTGACTTGGCAGAACTGACGAGATCCAAATCGGATGCCCGGTTTGAGCACGACGCTCAAAGTTCATTTTCAAAGTACACTTAGTTTAAATGAACTGCCAGGTCGGGTCCGGGGGTCTAAAACCTGAAATACCGATCGGATGGCCATGCCGATCTTTCCAACACGACCTGGGAGATGAAAGTGATTTGTCAGAACTGACGGAATCTAGATCGGATGCCCGGTTTGAGCTCGGCGCTCAAAGTTCATTTTTAAAGTACACTTAGTTTAAATGAACTGCCAAGTCGGGTCCGGGGTCTAAAACCTGAAATACTGGTCGGATGACCGTGCCGATCGTTCCAACACGACCTGTGAGATGAAAGTTACTTTTCAGAACTGACGGGATCCAGATCGGATGCCCGGTTTGAGCTCGGCGCTCAAACGTTCATTTTTTAAGTACACTTAGTTTAAATGAACTGCCAGGTCGGGTCCGGGAGTCTAAAACATGAAATACCAGTCGGATGGCCGTGCCGATCATTCCAACACGATCCTGGAGATGAAAGTGACTTGTCAGAACTAACGGAATCCAGATCGGATGCCCGGTTTGAGCTCGGCGCTCAAAAGTGCATTCTCCAAATATAATTAATTTAAATACTGTTTCAAGCTAGTAGTTGATCTAAAAAATCTGCGGTTATCAATTTCATGTCTGATTTCAATTTATGCTAATTTCTTCGCACTAATTAAATTTTTTATCTAGGAATTAATGTTATTATTTTTTTAATGTAGGGGGATCCTTCTGCGTGCGTCCACAGAGGAGATGAGCAGGGCAAGGCGGATATGGACGATGTACCGAATATTTCTTGATGTTTGATGATATTCAGACGGATCAGCAGGGTTGATGTGTTTTTTTTGTGGTATTTATTTGATCAACATGGTGTTGAGTTTTTTTTTTCGGTGGTGTTTATTTGATCAGCATGGTGTTGAGTTTTTTTTTCCGGTGGTGTTTATTTGATCAGCATGGTGTTGGTGTTGAGTTTTTTTTTTCCGGTGGTGTTTATTTGATCAGCAGGTTCCCAATACTTTTTTCAGCAGGATATTACTTGATGTTTATTTGTGATCCAACAGGTTTTTTTAAAATAATTTAAGATTTTTTTTAAAATAAATTTTTATATTTCAGACGGATGTTCAGACGGTATTCGAGACGAAGATTGTCCGTCTGAAGTTTTAGACGAACGGTTGTCTTAACCGTCGTATAATCCGTCTGAAATTCAGATGAAATTTGAGACGAAATTTATCAGTCTGTAATTATCCTTCTGAATTTAAGACGTAATTCTCACCAATTTTCAGACGGCTTGAGACCGTTTGAAATTCAGACGGAATAATGGAAAGATGGTATTTCAGACGGAAAAAATCTCGTATGATTTTTAGACGGAATATGTGACTGAATTTCAGACGGAATTTTGTCTGAAATTTTATTTTCAGACGGAATTTCAGACAGAATATAAAACTGTCACAAATTTGTGACTAAGAATATCAGACGGTCTATTTCCGTCTGAATTCCGTTGGAAATCCGTCGCAAACGTGTTTTGTGATGGATTTTCAGATGGAATTCAGATGGATACCGACCGTCTGAAATCCCGCCTTTTCTGATAGTGTGTGTTCTTCCTTGGCGTGATGCCGACCCCTCTTTGATTTCTTTCTGGCGGAAGCCAAACCCCCCATCTCCCTTAATTCTTTTTGTTTGATTCGATCGTTATTCTTCTCCCCGGTCACTGTCCAGTTGTGCGTTCTCCATCACAGCGACCGCCCACTCGCGAGGCCTGCAACCGCCGTCCTCTGCCCCGTCTGCCCCTACCGGCTCCGGCAACGCCCGAACAGGCCGTGCTCTGCCTTCGCGGGCCTGCCCAATTGCCGCCAGCAGCGCCAGTCATTGCCGCGGGTTCCTCCCGAACAGAACCCCCGTCCGGGCACCGCCACCGGTGCTGCCGCTCCACTACCACTGGGAGGGCTATCATGATCAGTATTTTAACTGAAGAGGTGCTAATGAATTTTTTGTTTGCAACGCCAGTTCACTGAGGGCTGTAGAGCACGTCATCCTGCTTGGGCTATTGAAACTTGCAAGCTGTCGACTTCTGTCATCAACCAAATACTCAGGTGCATTATGATATCAGGACTAATTGTTTGAACATTTTTTGAAATTTATGGTCTTCTTCCGTAGAAGTGGGAGTTGGTACGAGGGATGATAGATGGAACGTGTAGATTAGTATTTGGGCAAATAGAAAGATATTCAAAAGCCATATAGTTATGCGTTGGGGTCATATGAGCCATGTATTGTTGTGAGATTATATCCATGAAGGATTGAACCCTGTTATTTCAGTGGTATTTGATTATGAGATATGATGCATGTGAGTTCAACATATGTGTAACAATGACGGCTTTCATAATAATGCATGAGAATTGAGTTTGTGTTGTATTGAGTCCATCCTACAGCAGAGATTTGTAGCACGTTTTATGTTTGATAAAATGTCCACAAGAGCTCAAACTAATTTGACGGGGTAAACCGTTTTTATCCTGCATCAGATTTGGTATCAGAGCTTAGGGAACCAATTTATTTTTATAGATTGGGGTCCTTAAATCTCATTATGAATCCCATCATATTTAGTACAAGTGTACGACTTCCTAATGGTCAATGGGCAAATCTCACTTTTGATGAAAGTCGAGAGCTAAATCGTATTTCACGAGCTGTCATTGATTTATTGTCCCAGACAAATGACATTGAGATTACACCAACTGGTCAGATGATTGTGCAATTTTCTCATGATTTTGGGAAGGTATATTATATTGATGACGCTTGTGTAATTCCTTATCCGTCTGATGAGCTCAATATTATTGTGGGCAAATGTTGGTTGGAAGAACATGATGGAATGTTAGATCATTCTCACCCTGATGGATACCTACTGAGAGCTCCTCACATTGGAAGAAGATGTAGACTTCGATTTGATAAAGCCCATAAAATGAGAAGACTGGGACAACAGAAAGTCAGCAAATTAACTAATTCAAAGATAGCTATGGATCTGATGATGTCAGCCACATCAGAACCTCGAATGACAAAAGAGATTGATGACTCAACCACACCTCTAATTCTTCAGCAAGAATTACCAGAAGTTGAAGTCACTACCCAACTTATTGATATGAGTCCCCATATGTTATTAGAGCAGCTTCTACTAGCAGCACTCGATGCCCAATCAGAGGCCACCAGTGGTCAGGATGCCGTCCTACAGATTGGTGATGCTTGGGATCATGATCTATTCATACAGTCAGAATTAGATATGATTTCTGATAATTTCATTGAGTTTGACTCATCATTGATCACTACAGGTGATATGCTCTATCCAGATATGTGGGATCAAATACTCATGATTGAGGTAGGATTTGCTACATTTGATGATTCTATCTTTGAAGAGAGTAACGTTCATTCTAGCATGGATACCTTTCAGGAGTCGATTCTTGACTCATGGGATCATGCGTTGTTTATTCAGTCAGAATTGGATTTGATTTCTGATTTTGTGTTTGAGGTGTTTTCTGCACGTGAGCCATCTTTAGTTATGATTCCTACATTTTATTCTGCATGTGATCTCATAGATTGGCACCCATCAATTGATATCCATTCAGAGATCTTATTTGAGTTGGATTCATCATCAGTCACTACAGGTCCACAGAAGTCATGTTCTGTTAATGTTGCTGATGTGGGATTTCATATGGCTCACAATGATTTTGATCTTATATGGGCTGATTTTTGTGAGCATGCAAAGCCACAGTTTGATGTGCAATTTTTGGATATGGCTTCTATCTCTGTTTATTTTGCTCAGCTTATTATTACAGCAATCCTCCAGATTTTTAGAACTCGAGGATGAGTTTCTTCGAACCGTGGGAGATTAATGCAGGAGCAGAATCGAGTCCGACAAGATATCGGCATATTTCTGACCCGACATGATGATTTGTTAGTTGGAGATGTAATTTTGAGATTAGAGTGATAATTTCATATTTATCAAATATTTTCTGAATTATTTTAGGTTTAGTTGGATCAGAGTTATGATTTAAGGTTTGTTTTATTTAGAGTTGCCTTGTTAGGATTAATATGTAATTCTGTTATTTCTTTGGATGTCTCTGTAATTTTTCAGTATTATAAATATTCTTATGCTAGCTCTAATTAGGGTTAGACGATGGTTAGAAAAAAATTGAGATGTTGAATGCACCGTGTGTGTTCTTCCCTGACGTGATACCGACCCCTCTCTGATTTCTTTCTGGCGGAAGCCGAACCCCCCCATTTCCCTTATTCTTTTTGTTTGATTCGATCGTTATTCTTCTCCCTGGTCCCTGTCAGGTTGTGCGTCCTCCATCACAGCGACCGCCCACCCGCGAGGCCCGCAACCGCCGTCCTCTGCCCCGTCTGCCCCTGTCGGCTCCGACAACGCCCGAACAGGCCGTGCTCTGCCTCCACGGGCCTGCCCAGTTGCCGCCAGCAGCGCCAGTCATTGTCGCGGGTTCCTCCCGAACAAAACGCCCGTCCGGGCACCGCCACCGGTGCTGCCGCTCCACTACCGCTGGGAGGGCTATCATGATCAGTATTTTAACTGAAGAGGTGCTAATGAATTTCTTGTTTGCAACGCCAGTTCAATGAGGGCTGTAGAGCACATCATCCTGCTTGGGCTATTGACACTTGCAAGCTGTCGACTTCTGTCATCAACCAAATACTCAGGTGCATTATGATATCAGGACTAATTGTTTGGAACATTTTTTGAAATTTATGGTCTTCTTCCGTAGAAGTGGGAGTTGGTATGAGGGATGATAGATGGAACATGTAGATTAGTATTTGGGCAAACAGCAAGATATTCAAAAGCCATATAGTTATTCGTTGGGGTCATATGAGCCATGTATTGTTGTGAGATTATATCCATGAAGGATTGAACCCTGTATTTCAGTGGTATTTGATGATGAGATATGATGCATGTGAGTTCAACATATATGTGTAACAACGACGGCTTTCATAATAATGCATGAGAATTGAGTTTGTGTTGTATTGAGTCCATCCTACCACAGAGATTTGTAGCACATTTTATGTTTGATAAAATATCCACAAGAGCTCAAACTAATTTGATGGGGTAAACCGTTTTTGTCCTGCATCAGTACCTCTCCTTCGCGTGATATTTCACCCCAAAATCCTATGAACAGGCAGGGGAAAGGCTAGGTAATTAAGACGTTAGTTTTTTTTCCACAGATTGAGTGACGAGGAAAAGTATCTTTTGAATAAATGTCCACAAGTTCTGTTGTAGCAGAGTGAAGCGTCGTTGCCAAGTCAGCTATGTATTGGTTCGATCCTCCTTAATTGGGACAGCTCTGTGAAGGCCCCACTAGTTATTGATTGAAGTAGGCTTATTAAGACCATACTGCTGTCCGCCAATTCGTTGCATTTCCACCCATCCTCTCTTTGTTGTCTTCTTCTTGCAGTCCCCTCACTTTACTCTGTGCATTACCTCATATGGTTTATGGTTAGATTGCATCCATGATTTGAATCATGGAAGTGATCCATCCAACAAAGGGTGGTACAGGAATATTTGCCCATTCCTCGTTTCATTTGTAAACACTTCAATCTTGATATAAATGAGAATAATTAATGGTGCTGAACACATTTTGAAGTACACATAAAATGATACATTGTGCCTGAATTAATGTACAGTTAGTCGCTTACCTTTCAAGTGTCTTGTTCTTGAACGCGATATATAGCTAGTGAATTAATGTATCAAGATAATATTATCTTGGCTGATATCTTTCACTTTACGACATACTCTGTTTATCTGTGGAGCCTGTATATCATGCAGACTTAAAATACTTTGTCCATGTTGTACATGCAAAATTAGTAGAGAATAAAATAGTAGTAATTTTGTAGAGGCAGAAAAATAGTTCCTATGTCACATATCACATTCTCTATTTATTTGTTGGGGAAGTCGCCTCGCGTCCGTGGATGCCTGTAAACACCAAGAAACTAAAGAGACGTCAGAAGGAGTCCCGGGTGTTACCCCAGGGGACAACCCTCCGATGCTTAAGTCAGCAAGGGATCAATGAGCAATAGAGAAGAGCAAAGTAAGAGAGAAGTCGAGTTTACAGTAGATGATCCGAGAGATGTGTAGGTCCTCTGCACGCGTGTTCGCCGCTCCTAGCGAGTACTCGGAGAGTGCTCGCTAGGTGATAAGGCCGTCCCGGAGGAGGATTCTCTCTGGGCATAGTTGGTAACATCTCTGTTGTCGTGGCAGGTCTGGTTGCTCTATTCTCAGTAGGAAGCTCTTGTGGTAGAAATATCCACCGTCTCTCTTCCCTCACGTAGTAGTATGGGGTTTAGTAGAAGAATCTACCGTGCCCCTTCTCTTCCGTCGATGTCCCTTTTATATGGGTTGTCCTGGAGCGAGGGATCTCATCCCTTGAGAGGGAAGTGTCCGCTTAGTAGAGTAACGTTCCCCCACTATATTGGCGAGAATTTCCCGTTCGGGGGCGATAGCCTCGGCGCCGGCCGATCCCTGGACGAGTCTTACGGCGCTCGTGGCGCTTGCTCGCCCGTTACGGGATCAAGGCCGACGTCGTGGGGGCAACGATCGGTCGTTGGAGTGTTCTCCGGCGAGGACCGCACTTCCTCTCACTGTAGAATCCAATGTCGGGCCGAATTGGGCCGTGCCGTGGCAGGCCGCATATGTCGGTGGCGCGCTCATCGAGAGCTCTTTTGGGCATGGGCCGGTCGTTATTGGGCCGAATGCGGGCCAAACTAGATTTACCCTCCTCACTTCCCCCCTACTCTCAGTCGCCGAGCACTCTGCATGGGGCTGAGAGTAGTCCAAGAGAGGGTTCTTCTGGAGTGCAAGATCCGAAGACGATTTTCTCGTACAACGAGAGTTTAGTGGCTTCAAGAACCCGCTTGGCGCGCAAGGTGCCTCTGGCGGTGACAGAGGCCACGCTGGTAATGATAACTCCGAGTCTTGTCTCGCTCTGGGGGCGTGGGCTCAGAATGGTCATATGGCATCGGTAGCTGTACCACCGTAGCGGCCGGCGTCCTTTCACCTGCCCTTCAGGGGATAACATCGATCCGCAGTGGGCGGTTATAAGAACTGCTGCAAAGTCACTCGCACACTGTAATGCCCCGGATTTTTTGGATATTTTTCGGATCAAGATCCGTGGGTTTTGGATCGTCTTTTCGCGGGTTGCGGATCGTGTCCGAGCGAGCCTCGAACTTTTTATACTGGATTTTCGGACCCATTGGAGGTGTGCCCATTAATTTCCTTAGGTCCGTGGCATTGTGAGGAGCACGCCAGTAATTTTTTTGAAATTTTCAGAGCGCCCTTGTGGGTCCCGGGTCGCGTTTTGGGTTTCACGCGTATTTTTGTCTGCCGGACCTACAAAACGCAGTGCAGGGTGAACCGTTGCGTTATTCGATGCCGGGACAGTACCAGCACATTGTGCTCTTCCCGATGATCGCGGAGGTAATTTTTCATAATTTTATGAATTTCTGGAATTTTCGGGTTTTCTTTATATATAACCTCCTTTTTCTCTCTCTCCCCATCTCTCATTTCTCTCCCTTTTCCCTCTCTCTTCTCTCACGTTCACTCCTCTCCCCCTCTCACTCCGGGCGGCGGACGGAGGCGGCCAGGGCGGGGCGGTGTGGCTCGTGGGGCGTGGAGCGACGAGCACTGGACGAGGATCGCGATGGTGGAGACGATTCGTGGGATCGCGAGCCGACGGAGCTTTAACGTCATTTTCTTCGTGGATCGGCGTCCACGGCGCGTCGAATCTTTGGTGGAGGTAGGGAGATGGACCCCCAGCTCGTGTAATTTATTTCCCGCGAGTTTTGTAGGCCGTGGTGAGCCGAGCGGGCTTATTTGGGTGTTTTAGAGAAAATCCATATTTTTGGGGAGTGAGCCGGATCTTGCGATTTGACCGTGTTTTTGGGCTTAGAATGGGTCCTCTCGGTGCTAGAGAGGTTGGGGAATGATTTTCCCTTTGTTTCCCCTTCACCTGGGGGTGAACGGGACGTGGAATGATTTTTTCACGATTTTAGCCATTTTCAGGCGCGGACTGAGAACACGCTCGCCTTGGTGGGAGCGTTCTTGGAGAACGCGCCGCCCCGATAGAGCGCGTTCATCGGGGAAGATGAACAGTAAGGCGATTTTTATCGCACTACAGGAGAGTAACGCGTTCTATTTTGTCGCGCTATAGGTGGATATCGCGTTCTGATCTGAACGCGCTATAGGAGGGCAGCGCGTTCTTGAGGGCGACCAGTCGGGCAGCCCAGGGCGGGTAGTCTACGGCTGATCGTGCCTCCCTTGGCCATGTCTGTCTCAGACACCCCGTGGAGTTCCGTGACCGTGTCTTTGGGTGTCCGGAGGTTTTTGTTTACCTCGATTAGCATGCCAGTGTGTTCAAGGGTCCGGTGACCC
Organism: Amorphophallus konjac; assembly: GCA_022559845.1. NCBI lineage: Eukaryota > Viridiplantae > Streptophyta > Magnoliopsida > Alismatales > Araceae > Amorphophallus > Amorphophallus konjac. The sequence continues at coordinate 438,053,992 of CM040122.1, forward strand.
TGTGTGTGTTCTAGGCTTTTGTGTTGCGCTTGATCGAGTCTCCGTGTATCGGTGTGTGTGCGGTGGGGTTTCCCCCGCATGTCGTGAGTTTCCCTAGAAGATGATTCCCGACTGGGCCAAGTGTTTGGCCTTGGACTGTGAGTCCAGTCACCCAGCCTAGAGCTGGAGGTTTCCCGCTTTTCCCTGGGATGGAGAATCGGCGTGGCAGCTTGTGAGCTGCCTTGGGAGTTATGCTTATGTGCTTTCCGCGTGGGCCATGTGTGTGACCTTGGACTGTGAGTCCAGTCAAGCAGCTTGAGGCTGGAGGTTTCCCGTGTGTCCATTAGATGAGAGATCGACATGGTGGCTTGTGAGCTGCCTCGGTATTCATGCTATCGTGGTTTCTGACCTAGGCATAGGGCAGATTGACGGTGTGGAGCTGTCCCTGTACAACGGTCTTGACCCCGAGTCTCGTGACTCAAGGACCGTTAGATTTAGTAGGTCTAGTGGGATGTCCAGAGTCTGGTGGAGTCGTGCCACCTGTTACTCCGTGTTACTCGCGATGGGTGCGTGAGTGGATTTATGTATTCGCATTTAATGACCTCCCACTAGTCGTAGCCTTCTTACGGCACGCGTGTGTTGACCCACCCGGGAGTGGTGGAGCGGCTTACCCGAGAGAGACGATTTTTAGGCTGGTTACCGTAGGACCCCTCGCCTTTGCAACCTGAGTCCGACTGGGGGAGAAAACCAGCTAGAGGACCCGACCTAGAGCGGATGGTCTGTGTGTGCACACTTAGTTGGGGGCTGTTGGACCCGTGCTGACGAGCGTGACCCCAGCTAGTCCTTGTTCGTGGTACTGGTTACTATGTGTCTCTGTCTCCGCCTGGGCGTCGTAGCGAGACACCTGAGGTAGTGGACTAAGTCGTCAGTGGATGCATCCGGCCTTGCTTCTGGTGGGTAGTGCTCCCGTCACGTGACGTGAGTTTCCTCGTGAGTCGAGTTCCGCTTCACGTCTACGAGACGTGCTTTTGCATGTAGTTCTCGGGTGTTTTCCCGATGTCGAGGTCTAGGGGTTCCGGTGAGCGTCACCGAGGGCTTTTCCCTAGATAGCGTCAAGTTCCCGACGGGTGGTCGGTTTTCCTAGTAGCGTGACTAGGGTGGTTCGTTGTCTGGTCATCCCCGACTGTAGGATCGGGGTGTTGGTTTTCCTGTACAGTAGGGGTAGCTGTAGCGCCGAGTTTTTTTACCGGCCATCAGTTTGCTGTTCCTGCTGTTACTGTTATTCTTGTTGTTGCTGCTTTCCGTTACCTCCGTTGTTCTCGGTTGGGGTTCCGCGGGATCCCTACTGAGCCAGTGACATGAGGGTCACCCCTGCTTTTCAGGTGTGGCGGTTCTTCCTCGAGGTTCGAGGGTGCTGTGCGGAGGTTCTTAGTTGCCAGCTCGCCGGGCCGAGTGTTCACTTGGCATGTGGTACGTTTTACTACTTTAGAATGTACTTTTTGTTAGACTGGACTCTGTTGTAGTTGTCACGCCCCGATGCGAAAAATCGAGGGCGCGAGCAGTTACGAGGCACTCGTGTCGATCAGAGCATGTACAATTTAATTTTAAGGCAAGAGATAAGAAGAAATTGATAATTTTATTCCATCAAAATAGAGGTTTACATCACTAATTTATAAGCCATAAAGGCATGATACAATCGTCCAAATTTCATAATTCTTGTAAGAGTAACTATTGATCTACATAAACCTAGTTAAATCACTCATTCATTCTTGTCCATTCCCCTGTTCATTGTCATTTCCTGTAATAATTAACTAAAACGTAGGGTGAGCAAAAAGCTCATTAGGATTTTATATCTCTAAAGCCAGGTAATCTTTAAGTATTTAACAATTTAAACAATTTGTGTCAGGAAGTTGTTGATCATGAATTTCAAGTATGAAATTTTGTATAAGAAAATTCCAAGTAATTTCAAGATAACAAAATAATTTTAAGATCATGATAGTAGACAAGACGATGGTCATTTCCAGAAATATATCAAGAACTTTCATGATGAGACGATGGGTACTATCATTAAGACAATTCAAGAACTTTCATGATGAACTTTTAAGCAATATCGAAGTAGAGCAATCACTTGAACTTTAAACAATATAGAAGTAGAACAATCACGTCTACAAGGATATTTATGATGAATCTTTAAGCAATAACAATATAGAAGTAGAGCAATCACTTCTACCAACACTCAATAGGATTGGCCAAAGTATTAAGGGGAGATCACGACGATATGACAGCCCCTCATGGAATATCACTATTTGGCTACACACTTAGGGGTTCTCACGACAGTATGATTGCCCCTAACTGTAATAGACCATGTATTGATGAATGCCAGCACCTGATCATTATAATACCGATTTATATGTGGACTTTATCTCGCCCGTGGGATAAGATCAGAACCCCTTTATACATTAGCATTTAAATGTCATTTCATTAGGACCCATAGCCCCTGACATTTTTCTATATAATTCCACAATATGGCCAAAGAATTTCAAGAACAAGTTCATTTGTAAACAAGTACAGATCTGGCAAAAATTGTGATAATTGCAAAGGAGAGTGGAAAACTCATTTTAGACATCATGTTTAACGACATTAAGTCGTAGAATTCAAGGATGACGGTAAACTAGGAAGGAAGTCAAGTAAATAGAATTATTTTAAATTTCATAGTCTAATCTGATGTGTATTTTTCATAATTAACTGTTTTAGGTAGGAAGTATACTTTTCAAATTTTAAAATCCAGATTTTTGATATTTACTATTTATTCATCAATGTACTAGTTATTTGATAAGAAAATAGAGCTTATGTACTACAAATATGTTTTACTTGCTAAAAATAATTTTCATATGTCACTTTACTGCTGAGATGATAAGGTAGAATTTTAATGTTGGAATTAACTTTTTATCGTGCTGAAAATTTTATTTAACATATTAATATGAATACTTAACATGCTAAATCATCCTCGTACACTAACTTACTGATGAGGTGATAATCATAAGTTTACCATGCTATTTCCCTAAATTTTATGATAACAAAATGAATTTTTCATGCTGAAAAATAATTTTTCTACATTTATTTACTAATTATTTGTTGAGAAAATAGGTTTATCATACTGAAAATGGTTTTTAAATAGCTTTAGCATGCTGAAATTAATTCTAATATGCTAAGATAATAATTACATACTGTAAATAATTTTATCTTACTGAAAGTAATTTTTAACACGCTGAAAATAATTTGTTATACATTTATTTATTAATTTCTTGATAGGAAAATATGTAAAAATTATTTTTAAACAAATTTATCATGCTAAAAAATAATTTTCTATCTCAATATGCAGGAGGTAAATTTATCATACTAGAAATAATTTTTTAACATGTTGAAACTAATTTTTATACATTACTTTACTAATAACATGATAAAAATATATTTTTACATGCTAAAAAATAGTTTTAAATAACTTTAATATGCTTAAAAATAGTCCCAACAAGCTAAAACTATCTCTAACATGTTGGAATTAATTTTATCTTACTGGCAATATTTTTAACATGTTGGAAATATTTTTCATGCATTAATTTCCTACTTATTCGATAAGAAAATAGGTTTGATCATGCCAAAAGTAATTTTTATAACTAAATTTCTGATAATATGATAGAAATAAATGTTATCATGCTGATAATAATTTTTGAAACATCAATTTATTTATAAGCATACTTTTACATACTTCAAATGAGTTTTATACCTAAATTTTCTAGTAATATAGACTTATCATGTTGTAAATAGTATTTAACACACTAAAAATACTTTTATTCTGTAAAAATAAATTTAACATGCTGAATTTAATATTTAATATGTTGAAAGTAATTTTAACATGCTAATGCTTTACAATTAAGATGGATTCCAAGTACTATAATCCTATTGTATGGTGGCTAAAGTTTAGTCCCATATTGGAAGTTAGAAAAACTTCCATGGTTTTATATGTTGGAGAGCTCACCATTGGGTCAGGACCCAAGCGGCATAGGATGTGGGCTCGAGTTATGTGTGGATTCAATACAGAACTAGTAATATATTTATTTATTTATTTATTTGTGCCGAGTCGAGTCAGGTCGAGGTGAGGATGGCGCTATAGCTATAGATATATATTTTCAAAATATTTATTTTGACCCCCGATATTCCGGGTAAAAATTTTATGAACGCGCAGTATATATATATTTTGAAATTATGTATTTTATGAAAGCGCTAGCTTATGCTAGCGCGATCTTGAAGATCGCGCTACCCTAGGGTAGCGCGTTCTGATAAATATATATATATTTTTAAATTATATTTTTGACTCCTTGAGGGCGGGAAAATACTATGTATGAACGCGCTAGTCGGGGCAGCGCGTTCAGAACGCGCTACTGAGGTATAGGACGTTCTGAACCTCATGAAAAAACGGGAATACCCCTCCAATAAAATGACCATAACTTGCTCATTTCATAACGAAATTTAATAAATGAATTATCAATAGATACATGACAGAAAAACGAACAAGATGGCATGATTTAATTAGAGTTTAACCTAAGAGACACCTACCTTTGAGCAGATCTAATGAGAGGTAAGAAAAATACATAAATAATATGAAACTCTTTGATTTCTCCCAATCCTCCTTCAATCACCGCAGCAGCATAGCCCAAGCCTCCAAGGATGATTTGAGGGTCGAATGGGGTTCTATTTATAGCCAAAACTTGACCAAATTTGTCAAGATTCATTGCCTAACAATGCCAAACTTTCTAACTCCGAATTAGATAAAAATTCCAACTTCTCCTCTTAATCTAGCCTCCATTTGGTGTGAAACCAATGTAAAAACGGCTGGTCCAAGGTGGGCTGTTAGGTAAGGGTTGATTCTTGAGTCAATCTTCTAGAAATGAGATTATTTTAATCCCTTAAATATCATATTAAACACATGTTACGAATTTAAGGTTAAATATCCTTTAATAAATCCTTTAATCCATTAACTCAGCCCATTTTGGATTATCCAATGGGCCAGTTGTAATCCTAATCCATCATATGGACTTTTATTGGGCTTGCAATGATTTATCTAAAGGTAAAGCATTTATTTTCAATCTACTTCAAGTAATTTCAAGTAAATTCACTAATCTTGTTTAGAAAAATATAATTTAATCATTTCATAAAAATTTTAATTGTATAATTTATTTGAAAAAAATATTTCTCATTTTAAAGTATCGGGTTTCTACAGTAGTTGTTTATTTATTTCTGTTAATTGTTGATTTGTCCTACTTTATTTCCTATTTCTTTGTACCTCCACACTCCTTTTTAGCCCTTCCGAGCCTCGGCTCGTGGGTGGCGGGCCAGGATTCGAATGGTATCGAGTTCTTTTCCTGGTATCCGGATCTTGGGTCGTCACAGTTGGTATCAGAGCATGGTTGTGGATGTACATTGGAATTTGAGATATTGCAGTGATCAGAGTCCGTAAGGTCCGATACAGTCGACAGCTGGCATAGGGTTTTTGTGCATGTTTTCCGCTTAGTTTCTCGCGTGAGAGCTTGAGTGCGCGGCGTTGCCGTTGTGAATGTGGTTGCCCTTCGTGGAGTGCCGGTGCGGGGTCCGAGGGATGTGATAGAGAGATTTCTTCTCGATGGGTGGTGGCCCCGGCTGTGCTGCGTTGGGCAGAGGGTTGCTGGCAGGTGCGTTGCTGTGGTGCTGCGTTCGAGGAATCTACCACGTGGTCAGGTGGATGACGAGGATTGCTTGTGATTAAGTGGCCGTGAGTGTGCTCCGGGGGAGCTTTTGTAGAGTTTGGCCACTCTAGCTTGAGATTTATCCAGCCCCTGAGATGCTGAGGTTGTGGTTTGAGGTGTTGGAGCGGGTGCCTTGGTCGAGAATTGTGCTCGGGCGAGCGGAGGATCTTTTTGTTGAGTTGCTAATTGTCGAGCCGATGTTCTTGTCATGCTCTGTGGCGTCAGAAATGACGTGTCGGTCCCGGTTATTCTTACGAGTTTCGAGGCAGGATTGGGTTGTGGTGTCCCAGTAAGTTCTTGCTCCTGCGCTTCTGCGTGTGATTGTGTGGTGTTCGCCCTGGAGTTTGCTTGAGATGAGAAGCTTCCGCAGTGAGTTTCGGGACTCGAGGATGAGCGTTGGCGGTTGTCGATTATGGCTCATGTTGCGGCTCTTGGCGTGGCATGTTACAGCTCAAGGAATTGCAACGGTGGTGCATCGAGAGATGCTGTGATCATGGTCCGATGGAACACTTGGCGAGTGTGTCAGAGGAGCTGACCTGACGGAGGTGATGGTTTTCTTGGTGTTGGAAGGTGTGATTCCCAGCATGTGCAAGGTTCGAGGTCAGGTCGAGCGTGGAGTTTTTCCTTCCGTTGGTCGGAAGTGTATTAAGTTTTTCCTTTGGTTAGAGGAGATCGCGTTTTGCCAAGGTTCGTCGTCTTGCATTGCGTGTTCGGATTGGTTGGCCTTCGTGCGCCATGAAGTCCGTGCGAGACGCGTCCCGTGTTTTGGCAAGGTGGTTGTGTCACGCCCTGAGCCTTTATGACAGCGGAAGACTCGCTCGAGAAACGTGAACAGCCGGCATGGTAAGCCTTTTGCAAGCAAGAATGATCAGAGTGCAAGGCACTCACCCACATAAATGCAATTACATAATATTTTAATCAAAACTCCAACTTTATTTCATAAATGATCAGAATATTCTTTTACAATAACCTTTTCATCATTTTCCATTCCACTAGACTCAAGAAATGAGAAATTACAAAGACTTGATCTAACATTGTAGACTTCCTAACTCTTCACTCTCAACTTGATATGACTTTCATTCGCTCTTGGACCCGCTACTTGTATAACCCGAATCTGAATTCGTATCACTTCTATCTCCTGAAAAGATTAGAAATAGGTAATGAGCACACTTGCCCAGTAGATATCTTCGCATCAACATGAAGGCATCATTAAAGTAATTAACATTTTAGCTCTAAAGAAATAAGGTAAAATCATACAAATGCGATCAATCACGCGGTTAAACCAAAGTAACAAAACGATCATGTAAGATAGGATGAACGAGTATGAACTAGCAAGAATGTAACAAGTATGATCAAGAATGTAGCATGACCTTTCATGAACAAGAATGTAACGAGAATGCACTTTCACTTTTCACTTTCATAACCATAAAGGTTACGCACGAGAACGTCAATCATGTAGCAATTCACTAGATTTTCACGAGTGCTCATGGATTTCACTTATTTATAAAGAAAGTACTCCCAGCGCAATGCGATGCCAGTAGCATCATACCCCATGGTTTATAATAGTATGTTTCCGGCAATCAGCCGAGGGGACTAGCATAGAGCCCTTGGACACAATCAGCACCCGAACTGCATCTTCACGTATAAATCAAGCTACTTCCATGAGTGTATCAATAACATATGGCCAAGAATGTAATAAGTTCAATCAATAAGCTTATGACAACAATTATCAAAGAACGAATGTTTCAATTAAGAATATAAGAGATCAAGAATGAATTAAGACAATGTTATGCTTATGGAAACAAATCGACAGCATAACGGTATATTTCTTTAACTTCCATTCATTATATTAAGTTTCTTGATCAATATGATAAGTCCTAGACCATTATCAAGCCATCTAGGAACTTTAGAATATCAACCCTTCGGTCAAACCTCGGGTTAACTAACTCAAGCATTGTGACGGTCAAGTACTGGGCCGTTACACTCATGTGACGCACCAGTAGTGGGCCGTTACATTAGTCCGAATCCAGAAATAGCAAAATAGACTTAGTGAAATGTGACGGTCGTATATTGGGCCGTTAGATGCTCCTGATGGTCCAGTATAGATCCGTTACATTACTAGAACCAGAAACATCGATAGTGTAATCTACTAAATGGGCTTTAATGGTACAATCAACTCGGCGTCCTAGTAGGAATCCCAGGCTCACAGAGAATTACGGAGGCCTTGAAACAAGATTTCCTATTCCATTAGAAGGAATATCCAATAGAGAGGTCCTCATATCCAAGAATAATGTTCCTATAGTGTAAAGTGTAAACTAATGGATAATATACCGGAATATGTACCATGTACTTAAAGAAATGACTCTATAGATAGAGAGAGAATGTGTAGCAATGTGAAACCAAGATAAACTCCGTCAATACATCTTTGAAAACCATGATTTAGATACAAAACTATAGAATTTTGGCATATGAAATTAGCATAACTTAAAATGACTTAAGACACCTTAATCTTGCACTTTCGATTATGAATCAGTAACTAAACTTAAAATCATGATAACATGTCCAAACTTAGCTATCTAAGCTTATTTATAGGTAAACTTTAACTGGTTATCATTCCGTCTCGGGCTGACAGAACACATTGTCTGATGGTCTATGATAGGCGCGTTACAGTCTTGTGACGATTTATCGTAGGGCCGTTACAGTAGTGTAACGCTCCTATTAAGATGCGTCAGAGACCACAAAGTAATTAAGATACAGCAGAGGTTGTGACGGCTTATCGTAAAGCCGTTATATCACTGTGACGGTCTTACATCGGTGCGTTAGAGCGTCTGCTGGTAGTAAAATAAAGTAAAGGTTTATGAAACCATAACATGCCTGGAAATCAAAATACTACAACTATTCTAGACATGATAAATGAAGTATATGACAACTACATGCATGGGTTTTAGTGAATAGACAAGATAATAGCTTTTATTTTCCATTTAGGGCTAAGAGACGCATGTATGTATAGAACTATTAAAACATGAAATTTATGATCTATCATGCATGAAATCAATCCAAACCAGAGGACTTTTATCCCTAACAAGATATTTTTACCAATCATGAGATGACCTACCTCTTAACTAGTCTTTAAGCTTCTAATTTGAGTCTGAAAACCGTGCCCTAGTTCTCCTTTTCCAGTGATTTTTCAGCAATTTCCTGCCGCTCTAACTCCACGACCTCTTGACCTAAAGATGTGAAAATTTGAGGGTAAGAAGATGAAACTAAGGTGAACAAAAAGTTCTAAAGGATTGAGCCCTAATTATCTCGTTTAGACGTCCTAATCTCTTGATCTTCAGGGGTCTTGCGTTTAGTTTCCTGGATTATTATGGTCGAACCAGCAACTTTGGAAGCTTCAATCTCTTTGGTTGCTTGATCTCCTAGCACGAAATTTGGAGAACTATTAGTCTAAAGTATACTAAACAAAATCTTCTAAAGAACTTACTCGAAATTATGACTCCTTACCTTGTTTCTTCACGAGCCAAAAGTAAGGGTCGCTCAGTTCAGAACTAGGTTCTATTTATAGGGTTTTTGGCTAGGGTTTGAAGATTAGATCGATTCTAGAGTCCTTTGTAATGTTATAAGCTCTCCCAAGTTGATCTCCTGGAGATAGGATCCCAAAGATCTAATCTTTTTACTCGTTCTTCCATTCACAGAACTGACAGGGTGTAACGCATCAAGACTGGTGCGTTACATGGCTGTGGCGGTCGCACGATAGACCGCTACATCCAACGTGCACAGACTTCAACATAACTCAAACTCTTTTGTTAATTATCTATTTTTTTATCTATAAAAATAGTATTTATCCGTAAATATGTTAAATAACCTTCTAGAATATGGGCCAAACTTAATGGGCTTGGTCCTTTAACCTATTAGGTTTCAATTATCAAAGCTAGATTAATTACTTAACATAAATTGGGCTTTATAATGATTGATTTAATCTAATATTTATTTATTAATCCTTTTGGGTCTTTAAAGTTCTCAGAAAATAATTAAATATGCCAAAAATAATTTATAAAAATTCTGGGGTCTTACAGGTTGCCTGTGAGAAGTGTTGCCCCTCCCCTGCTGTGTAAGGGTGTTGGCACTGTTCCAGAAGGACGAGCGCCGGCTGGGCGGTGTTTTTGAGAATTGCGGTTGGTGTTGTAGATCCCGATGTGTGGAGGATCGGAGTCTGCAGTGTTGTAGAGGGTTATCGGGATGGTGGATCCCGAGTTGTCGTTGTGGTGGCTGTGCATGTGGATCAGAGTGCGCGGATTGTAGCGTTGATTGTTGCCGGTGGATTTTTGAGGAAGTGTAGAGCAGCGGAGGATTGGTTCCTCGATATGCGTTCTCTTTCGTTGTGTGAGACGTGTTGTTGCCGTGCCGTTGCTTGAGATCTTGTGGTTCATGGCACTGGCAGGTGGAGAGTTGGGGAAACATGCTGGCGAGGTTGCCGCATGAGTACCATGTTCTTGCGTTGGAGGTTGCGTTCGCAGATGAGATCATGTTCCGGGGAAGTGTCCCGTGGGTTGTAAGAGGTTGTGTGTCCCGTGGCTCTGTGGTAAGAGTGGGAATCGGGATTGGCAGGCGTTCTCTTGGATTAATTGAGATGGAGGTTTCGATGAGATAGGATTTGATGAGACAGGATGGTGGATAATGCCGGTGTATGGAGGTCTCTGAAGAGATGTTGGCATGGGATGGTGATCCCTGGTCTGCGACCAGCAAGGGAGGATTCCCTGTACGTCTGAGTTGAGTGATGTGAGGACCGAGGGGAGATCCTGTCATGTGGTTCCGCCGTTCTCCCCTGAGAGGGAAGTGTTGGCGTGAGGTTCGGGATCAGTTGTGGTGGTGGTCTGTGCGAAAGTCAACGGATGACTTGCCCAGGTTTGGAATGTTCCCTTTGGATTGGGTGGAGGACCAGAAAGAAGGAAGAACCTGAGCAAGCATAGGTTTCCCGTTGAGGAATGTCTGGTGACCAGTGGATGGTATTTTACAGACAGAAGATGCTGGTGGTTGTGGTTCGTGAATGGCGAGAGCCGTGTGTATGTGAGGCCTTTGGTGGCCATTTCTGAGATGAGTTTTTCCAGATGGGATCTGAGCTTTATCGAAGTTTGAGTTCTGATAGAGTTGGTTCCGTGCTGCTGTGGCATTCGGCTTGTCGAGTGTGGAGTGGTCCTTGGCGTGGAGCCGACAGATTTGTGGTGGTGAGCTGGCAGAGAAGCTGGTGTTTGGTTGGTCCACCGAGCATGGGCGTTGACCGGTGGATTGGTTCTTGTGGCGAGGATTGCGCTTCCCTCGGTGGGCGAGAGGGTCGCAGCGATGCCGTGGTTAGTTTCCCTGCAGCTGAGGTGATACCAGACATGTGTTTTTGTTGTTATGCCTGCTCTGATGACCGATGTGTGTGTGGTGTGTAGAGCGAGGTATTGTCCGTGGTTGAGGTCTGGCGGTATCCCTCGTGATTGGTGCTTTCGCGTGAATCGAGGTTTCTGTGCTGGGGTTCTGACAGCGTTGTCAGTTGGTTAAGGCATTCTTCCCCTGTGGCTTGGCGCTTGTCCTGAATTTTGAGGATGAAATTTTTTTAAGGGGGGAGGGCTGTAATGTCCCGGGTTTTTTTGGATACTTTTCGGATCAGGATCCGTGGGTTTCGGATCTTCTTTTCGCGGGTTGGGGATCGTGTCCGAGTGAGCTTCAGACTTTTTATACCGGATTGTCAAACTCATTGGAGGTGTGCCCGTGAATTTTCTTGGGTCCTTGATGTTGTGAGGAGCACGCCGATAATTTTTTGGAATTTTCAGAGCGCCCTTGTGGGTCCTGGGTCGCGTTTTGGGTTTCACGCATGTTTTTATCTGTCGGACCTCCGGAACGCTGTGCAGGGTGAACCGTTGCACTCTCCGACGTCAGGACAGTACTAGCGCGTTGTGCTCTTCCCGAGGATCACGGAGGTAATTTTTCATAATTTTCTAAATTTCTAAAATTTTTGGATTTTCTATACATATAACCTCCTTTTTCTCTCTCTCCCCATCTCTCATTTCTCACCCTTTTCCCTCTCTCTTCTCTCACATTCTCTCCTCTCCCCCTCTCACTCCGGGCGGTCGACGGAGGTGGCCAGGGCGGGGCGGCGTGGCTCGTGGGGCGTGGAGCGACGGGCACGGGACGAGGATCGCGATGGTTGAGGCGGTTCATGGGATCGCGAGCCGACGGAGCTTTAACGGCGTTTTCTTCGTAGATCGGCGTCCACGACGCGTCGAATCTTCGGTGGAGGTAGGGAGATGGACCCCCAGCTCGTGTACTTTATTTCCCACGAGTTTTGTAGGTCGTGGTGAGCTGAGCGAGCTTGTTTGGGTGTTTTGGAGAAAATCCATGTTTTTGGGGAGTGAGCCGGATCTTGCGATTTGACCATATTTTTGGGCTTAGATTGGGTCCTCTCGGTGCTAGAGAGGTTGGTGAATGATTTTCCCTTTGTTTCCCCTTCACCTGGGGGTGAACGGGGCGTGGAATGGTTCTTTCGCGGTTTCCGTCATTTTTGGGCGCGGACTGAGAACGCGCTCGCCTTGGTGGGAGCGTTCTTGGAGAACGCGTCGCCCCGATAGAGCGCGTTCATTGGGGAAGATGAACAGTAAGGCTATTTTTTACGCGCTACAGGAGAGTAGCGCTGTAATATCTCGGACCTTTCGGATCCTTCTTCGTGGGTCTTGGATCTGGTTTCTCGGAGTGTCCAGCTCCGTTGTGTCCGAAATTTCGTTTCGGACATCTTTCGTGTTCGGATCGGCGCGATACGGAGTTGTTTCGGAGGCCCGGAGCACGTCCGCGACTTTTCCGCGTGTGTTTTCCGATTCCCAGTATGTGTTTCGGTAATTCTTTCGGAACCTCGTTGCGGGTGAACCGGGTCGTTCACCTGGGGGAGAGTGGTATCGTGGAGATTGGTGCGTTCCGACGATCGCGGAAACATGATTGTCTATTTTTCGATATTTTTCAGAATTTTTAGATTTTCTATAAATTCCCATTTATTTTCTTTTTCTTTCCTTCTTTTCTCTTTCTTCTTCCCCCTCTTCTTCTTCCTCCCACCGTGACCGTCTCCCCTCTCCCTCTCGTCCTCCGGCGTGACCGCGGCGAGCCCCCTCCGGCTGCAGACGGCAGTGAGCGATGGCGTGGCGGCGAGGTGGTCGTGGCGACGTAAAGCTAGTGGGTTTTCATGATGGGGCGGGGGATTCTCAAAGCTTTCATCGTGATTCGTGGTCGATCCGGCGCGTCTCGACGCGGAGCGAAGGTAGGGTGACGATCCCTAACCTATTGCGTTCCTTCCCCGCAAGTTTCAGCCCGAGGCGAGGCCGAGAGTGGTTGTTTTCGTGCTGGGAAGGGAAAATCATGCCTTGGGGAGAGCTCGCCCGATCCATCATTTCAAGCCGCGATTCTGCGTTTCGGGAGCGTAGAATCATGCTAGGGGGCTTGGGGGTTCGTTTCCCATCGTTTCCCCCTTCGTGGGGCTTGTTTGGGGGCCGAAATGGCGAATTCTGGCGGGGTTCGCCATTTTCGCGTCGGTGAAGGTTGAGCGGTCGAACCAGGGCCCGTTTATCCCATGTGCGGCCCTAGTCTGTCCTCTCTTCAGCTCGGAGCGCAGTGGGGTTATGTGGCCTGTCGAGCGACCGCATAACCCATGTGCGGCCCGAGGCCGTCCGGTCTACCCCCCTCATTTTTCGACCGTTGCTTGTGACCGTTGCACAGTGATTGGGACGAGTGGTTAGGAGCTAGCCGCATATCCCAATGAGCGGCCGGGGGTTAGCCGCTCATCACTGGTGCCGTTGGTGGACGTGTGGCCAGGGTGGGCCCGCTCATCCCCTTGTGCGGCTAGTGTCTAGCCGTTCATCCTTTGGGCGGTTTGTTGGTAGTAGGGTTGTCAATGGGTCGGGCCCGGGCGGGGCTTAGGTCGGCCCGGCCCGGGCCCGACTTATCAAGAGTAAGGCCCGAGCCCGGCCCGGGCCCGACCTATGTCGGGCCGGGCTGGGCCGGGCCGGGCCCGACCTATGCCGGGCCGGGCCGGGCCGGGCCTGACATTATGTAAAAATTTCAAAGCCCGACTAAGGCCCGGCCCGGCCCGACTACTTAAATAAACTAATAAAAATAATAAAAAATAATAGATTTAATACTATAAAACTTACAATCTCACTAAATAAATTAAAATTTTGATATTAATTACATAATTTGTGTGAAAAGAGAATTTTAAATTTCTAATTAAGTAATATAACATAAGTTTGACTAAATAGTTTTTAAAATTTGAAGTGAGAATAAAAAAAGGGATCGGGCTGGGCCGGCCCGCGGGCCGAACTCAAAGCCCGAGCCCGGCCCGCGAGTCTAGTCGGGCAGGGCTTTTAGGCCCGACCAAAAGCCCGCGGGCTGAAAAAGACCTTGCGGCCCGGCCCGAAATCGGGCCAGGCCCGCGGGCCTGTCGGGCCGGCCATGCCCATTGACAGCCCTAGTTGGTAGCCGCGTCTTTACCCGTTTCTCCCAGGGGAAGAACGGTTTGTTCCTGGCCGTTCATATCCTGGTGCGGCCCATGTCTAGCCGTACATCCCTGGGTGGCCCAGAGTGGACCGTTCAAGGGGTTAGTCTGACCGGCGTTTCCTTTTGGTCGATTCGAATCCCGGGGGCGTGGACCTTGGTCCGCGTGCTGAACCGTGGTCTGATAGATGCTGGGCATCGTGTCGGGGCCAGGTGTCATGGTACGGCGTAATCCCGGGAGGTGTTATTCTCAGCTTCTGCCACCATGAGACGGTGTCGGTACGAGGGGCAGTCCTTGTACCCAGTCCGGTTCAGACGTGGTTTTCCGTAGACTTGAGAGTCTACTCCTTTAGTGACCCTCCACTAGTCGTAGCCTGCCTGCACGCGAGTGGACCCACCAGGGAGTGGTGGAGAGACTACCCTGAGGACGGTTTTTAGACTGGTTTCCGTCGGGCCCCTCGTCGGTAGCCAGAGTCCGGCTCCAGGGGAAAACCAGTTAGAGGCCAGACCAAGGACACATGGTCTGTCTGTGCACACGTGGTTGGGGGCAGTGGACACGCGCTGACGAGCGTGACCCCAGCTAGTCACTTGCTTTGTGGTTAGTTGTTCGGTGTCCATGCCTCTGGTAGGAGCTACCACGTTAGGCAGTTCACCTGTGGTGCGGTGAAAGATGTCAGGGGATGCTACGGACTGTGCTTCTATTGGGAGGTACTCCTATCGAGTCGGGAATGACAGACTGTCAATCGTGCGACTTCGACCTTCGGGTTTCTGTCGTGTTGACCATGGTGTTCCGGTCGTTCCACCGTGGCACGTGTGTCGGTTTCCGTGCCGTGAGATCTGTGTTTTGTAGATGGCAGAGCTTCCCCTTCTGAGGTTCTCGCTTACTACTAGTGTAGCGGTTTCCGTTCGCGAGGTAGGGTTCAAATGATCCCTACTGAGTCTTGTTCCGAGACTCATTCCCTATGTGTTTTCAACGTGTTTCAAGTGAGTCGCGGCCTCAGGGGAGCGCATCTGAGGCTTAGCGTGGTTTGGGTGCCCAGCGTTAGTGGCAGAGGTCAGAGCCGGGGTATGCCCCGTGTAGCTGTACTTTTCTTTCTTGTCTCTGTACTAGTTGTGGACTACTGGTGTTGTTATTTTATTGTTATCATGTGGACCATGTATCTTGTAACTGTTAATTTATTTCATGCTTAATTATATAACTATTTAATTACTGCAATTATTTGTGATACTTGTGTAGTTTCCACACCATCCTTTTAACCCTTTCGAGTCTTCGGACTCGTGGGTGGCGGTGTGAGTCTCGGGTTATCGGGCCTTCCCGGTAATCGGATTCTCGGGTCGTTACAGCTAGTATCAGCGCACGGTTGTGGGATTATACGAGAATCATAAGTAATTGTGATGGTCCACTAGTCCACAACGATGATGTACAGTTGACGTTGGCATCGGGCATCGTGTGTTTTTCTTGACCTTGCCGTTTCCGTATTTTCTGTCTTTTGCTTCAAGAGCGAGCATGGCGCCGAGGTGGAGCACTCGCTCTCAGCAGGGGCAGTCGGCTGGAGGTCAGGAGATTCAGCAGGAGATCCAGCAGGAGGTTCAGCGGGATCAAGAGGAGCAGAGTAGAGTGCCACCAGGGGCCACTGAGGTACTGGATACTGCGAGGTTTCCGGGGGCCAAGGATGTCTTCCGTGGCATGTACCAGCTTATGTCGCAGCAGTTCGACGGAGAGGCTGGTGAGGGCTCGTCGACCAAGGGTGGGCCAGGCCGAGCAGTGAGGGATTTCATGCAGTTTCATCCACCTTACTATGGTGGTCAGCCAGACTCGGATATGGCTCGGAGTTGGCTCGACGAGATGGAGCGGGTGTTCAGTTCCATGCGGTGTACTGCGGAGGACAGAGTGATGTTGGCCTACAACCAGTTGCAGGGTACGGCTCGGGAGTGGTGGTCTTCCGAGTGGAAGACGTCTTTCCAGCTTCGTCCACTTGAGTAGATTGCATGGAGTGACTTTGTCAGTGCTTTCGAGCGTACCTACTATGCAGAGTATATTGCTACGTAGCGGATGCGTCAGTTTTTGGAGCTGGTTCAGGGCGACATGTCCGTGTTACAGTACAGGGCCCGATTTGTTGAGCTGGGTCGGTATGCGCCTCATATTATGGAGCATGAGAGGGTGAAGACCGCACAGTTCGTACAAGGCTTGAGGTAGGAGCTGAGGCACCATTTGATCGCGAATGCGGCCACTGATCTAGAGACATCATCTCGTGTTGCGGCTTCTTTGGAGATGGATATGTAGAGGACTCAAGGAACGGATAGCCAGGGGCAGTCTTTGTCGGGTCACAGCCAGCAGTCGGCTACCCAGCAGCGGGGTTCCTTTCAGCATGCGTCGGATGGTTCAGGAGCGCCGGCACCGGCAACATCGGCGACATGATCTGTGTCTTTTGGCTCGAAGGTCAAGAAGTTCCTCGGGAAGAGTTTCCAGAAGAAGAAGCATAAGGATCAGGGGCAGGCATCATCGGGCAGTGTACAACAGCTGATTCCTTTTCAGCGTCAGGGATCAGTGGGTGGATCACGAGGACCGTGCCCACGGTGTAGCGAGTACCACCCAGGCAGGCTGTGCACAGCGCCGATAGTTTGTTTCCGGTGTGACCAGCCAGGGCATATGGCGCGTGACTGCCCTCAGGGACAGCAGCAGCAGCAGTTTCCTCAACAGCAGTAGGTTCCCCAGCTGCAGCAGCAGGGACAGTATCCGCCGCTACCCAGGTCAGCAAGTGTGGGAGGCAGGCAGAGAGCTCGAGGCCAGATTACACACATGACTAGGGGCAGAGGCAGTGGCGTCGCAACTCGTGGAAGGTACCGTTCAGATTTTGGGTTGCGCGGCTCGGGTTTTGTTTGATTCTGGCGCATCTCATTCGTTTATTTCAGAGGATTTCGCGCTGAGTATTGAGGAGCCGGTAACCCAGTTGTCCTGTGATTTGGCAGTGGAGTTACCTTCGGGTGATTTTATGATCACTCCGTATTGCTTCGATGAGGTTCCTGTGTGGGTGGAAGGGCGGAGTTTATCGGCTAGGCTCTATGCGTTGCCGCTTCAGGACTTTGATGTGATTTTGGGCATGGATTGGCTCGAGGCACATCATGCGTTAGTGGATTGTAGCTCGAAGAGGGTTTATTTCGGGTGACTTCACGGACCCACCTTCTATTTCCAAGGTATCAGGTCTTCCTCTTCCCGCTTTCTTATTTCTACGATTCGAGCTCGTCGTTTGCTTGATGCGGGTTGTCAGAGTTTTCTCGCCTCCGTGGTTGTGGCAGATCGGATGGAGCCGGATGTCGAGGACAGTCCGGTGTTGTGTGAGTTTCCCGATATTTTTTCGGAGGACTTACCTGGATTGCCTCCCCAGCGGGAGATCGATTTCGTGATCGAGATTGTGCCTGGTACGGGACCTTTGGCGAAGGCTCCCTACCGTATGGCCCCCGCTGAGTTGAGATAGTTGAGGGAGCAGTTGCATGAATTGTTGGCCAAGGGGTACATTCGTCCTAGCTTTTCCCCTTGGGGTGCGCCCGTGTTGTTCGTAAAGAAGAAGGACGATAGCTTGCGGTTGTGCATTGACTACCGACAGCTGAATGAGGTGACCATTAAGAACAAATATCCGTTGCCGCGGATTGATGATTTGTTCGACCAGCTTCAGTTTGCTCGAGTGTTCTCGCAGATTGATTTCCGGTCCGGTTACTATCAGCTGAGAATTCGCGAGTCCGATGTGGAGAAGACTGCGTTCAGTACGAGGTATGGGCATTATGAGTTCTTGGTGATACCGTTCGGGCTCACCAATGCCCCCGCAGCCTTCATGGACTTGATGCAGAGGGTGTTTCGTCCGTATCTGGACCAGTTCGTGGTCATATTTATGGATGACATCCTTGTCTATTCGCGGTCTGCCGAGGAGCACGTGTACTATTTGGGTGTGGTGCTGTAGACGTTGTGAGATCACCAGTTGTATGCGAAGCTCAGTCAGTGCGAGTTCTGGCTTCGTGAGGTGCACTTTTTAGCTCACGTGATTTCTGGTGATGGTATTTTCGTGGACCCCGCCAAGGTCGAGGCAGTAATGCAGTGGCCGAGGCCGAGGTCTGTGACGGAGATCCGGAGTTTCTTGGGGCTTGCGGGCTATTATCGGTGGTTTATCCAGGATTTTTCTTGCATTGCGGCCCCGATGACCAGACTTACGCGGAAGGATGTGCCTTTCGTCTGGTCTGAGGAGTGTGAGCAGAGTTTCAGGAAACTGAAGAGATTGCTCACCTCGGCTCCGGTGTTGGGTTTGCCTTCTGGATCGGGAGATTTTGTGGTGTGTATAGATGCTTCCGGGGTCGGATTGGGTGCTGTGTTGATGTAGTATGGTAGAGTGGTGGCATATGCATCTCGGCAGCTGAAGCCCCACGAGAAGAACTACCCTACCCATGGCCTGGAGTTGGCGGCTGTGATCTTCGCGCTGAAGATCTGGAGGCATTATCTGTAAGGTGAGAAGTTTGAGGTGTTCACTGACCATTAGAGTTTGAGGTATGTGTTCACGCAGAGGGACCTTAACCTCAGGCAGAGGCGTTGGATGGAGTTTATGAAGGATTATGACTTCACCCTGTCTTATCAGCCGGGCAGGATGAATGTCATCGCCGATGATTTGAGTCGGAAGGTCGCGGTCAGTGCCTTGATATTGAGGAAGTGGAGGCTCTGGGAACAAGTGCCTGAAGTGTCATTTAGGCTCCAGATTCCCCGAGAGCCAGGGTTAGCGGTGCTTGCGAGTCTGACTGTCACTCCTGCTATCCGCCGTCAGGTGACAGAGGCTCAGCATGCAGACCCTGAGTTGCCCCGAATTTTGGCTATGGCTGATGTGGAGCTCGGCGAGGACGGTGCGGTGAGGTTTTGTGGCAGGCTGTACATCCCCGCCGAGGATCGGGTTCGTCGTGCGGTGTTGCGCGAGGCTCATGGGAGCAGGTTCACCGTACATCCGGGTGCGACGAAGATGTATCGAAACTTGAGGAGACAGTTCTGGTGACCTGGCATAAAGAGAGATGTTGTCGAGTTCGTGGCCAGGTGCCTGACGTGTCAGCAGGTGAAGGCGGAGCATCAGCGACCAGGAGATACTCTTCAGCCCTTGGATGTTCTGCGTGAAATGGGACCACGTGACCACGTGACCACGGATTTTGTGGTGGGATTGCCGAGGACTCTGAGTGGGCAGGATAGTATTTAGTTACTAGTGGATAGGCTGACAAAAGTGGCTCGGTTGTTACCGATCAAAGTCGGCTGGAGTGTGTCCAAGTTGGCTCGTCTCTATGTGGAGCGAATCGTGCCTTTGCATGGGATTCCTATTTCTATTGTATCCGATTGAGATCCGCGTTTCACTTCTGGATTCTGGAGGAGTTTCCAGCGAGCTCTTGGCACAGAGTTAGCATTTAGGTCAGCATATCATCCTCAGTCGGACGGTCATTCAGAGAGGACCATCCAGACTTTGGAAGACATGTTGAGATCCTGTTGCCTAGAGTGGCAGGGGAGTTGGTTTCACCACCTACCGTTGGTGGAGTTTGCCTACAACAAGATCTATCATTTGAGCATCGACATGGCACCTTATGAGGCGTTGTATGGACGTCCGTGTCGGACTCCACTTGATTGGTTGGAGGTTGGTGAGCGTGTTTTGACGGGACCGGAGTTGGTGCAACAGTCTGTGGATGTTGTGCACTTGGTTCGTCAGAACATGTTGACAGCCCAGAGTCGGCAGAAGAGTTATGCTGACCGTAGGCGACAGCCTCTCGCGTTTGCCGTGGGCGATCGCGTGTTTTTGAGAGTTTCTCCGATGAAGGGGGTGATGCGCTTTGGGCGGCGTGGGAAGCTGAGTCCCCACTATATTGGTCCTTTCCACATCGTGGAGCGCATCGGTGAGGTAGCTTATCGGTTGCAGTTACCCCCTGAGTTGGCGTCTGTGCATGACGTGTTCCACGTCTCGAT
This sequence comes from Amorphophallus konjac, assembly GCA_022559845.1. Classification (NCBI taxonomy): domain Eukaryota; kingdom Viridiplantae; phylum Streptophyta; class Magnoliopsida; order Alismatales; family Araceae; genus Amorphophallus; species Amorphophallus konjac. The sequence continues at coordinate 438,074,242 of CM040122.1, forward strand.
GTTGCGGAAGTATATGCCCGATGACTCTCATGTGCTCGAGGATTCTGTTTGACCCGAGGTGACTCCAGATCTTTCTCTCCTAGAGTTTCCCGTCCGCGTGGAGGATAGGCGAGAGCAGCGCCTGCGGAACAAGGTCATCCCCTTGGTTAAGGTGGTGTGGCAGCAGCACTCTGGTGGTGAGGCTTCTTGGGAGCGTGAGGACGAGATGCGTCAGCAGTTTCCTTACCTGTTTGAGTGAGTCTTCCCCTTCTTTCCCCTCGAGTTGTTCTCAATTTCGAGGATGGAATTCCTTAAGGGGGGAGGACTGTAATATCCCGGACCTTTCGGATCCTTCTTTATGGGTCCCAGATCTGGTTTCTCAGAGTGTCCGGCTCCGTTGAGTTCAAAATTTCGTTTCGGACATCTTTCGTGTTCGGATCGGCGCGATCCGGAGTTGTTTCGGAGGCCCGGAGCGCGTCCGCGACTTTTCCGCGTGTGTTTTTCGATTCCCAGTGTGTGTTTCGGTAATTCCTTCGGAACCTCGTTGTGGGTGAACCGGGTCATTCACCTAGGCAAGAGTGTTACCGTTGAGATCGGTGCGTTCCGAGGATCGCGGAAAAGTGATGTTTTATTTTTTGGTATTTTCCAAAATTTCCAAAATTTCTATAAATTCCCATTTCTTTTCTTTTTCTTTCCTTCTTTTCTCTTTCTTCTTCCCCCTCTTCTTCTTCCTCCCACCGTGACCGTCTCCCCTCTCCCTCTGTTCCTATGGCGTGACCGTGGCGAGCCCCCTCCGGCTGCAGACGACAATGGGCAACGGCGTGGCGGCGACGAGGTGGTCGTGGCGGCGTAAAGCTCGTGGGTTTTCGTGAAGGGGCGGGGGATTCTCAAAGCTTTCATCGTGATTCATGGTCGATCCGGCGCGTCTCGACGCGGAGCGAAGGTAGGGTGACGATCCCTAGCCTCTTGCATTCCTTCCCCGCAAGTTTCAGCCCGAGGCGAGGTCGAGAGGGGTTATTTTCGCGCTGAGAAGGGAAAACCATGCCTTGGGGAGAGCTCGCCCGATCCATCGTTTTAAGCCGCGATTCCGCATTTCGGGAGCGTAGAATCATCCTAGGGGGCTTGGGGGTTCGTTTCCCATCATTTCCCCCTTCGTGGGGCATGTTTGGGGGTCGAAATGGTAAATTCTGGTGAGGTTCACCGTTTTCACGCCGGTGAAGGTTGAGCGGTCGAACCAGGGCCCGTTTATCCCATGTGCGGCCCTGGTTTGTTCGCCCTTCGACTCGGAGCGCTGTGGGGTTATGCGGCCTGTCGAGCGACCGCATAACTCATGTGCGGCCCGAGGCCGTCCTCTCTTCCCCCCTCATTTTTTGACTGTTGCTTGTGACCGTTGCACAGTGATTGGGACGAGCGGTTAGGCGCTAGCCGCATATCCCAATAAGCGGCCGGGGGTTGGCCGCTCATCATTGGTGTCGTTGGTGGACGTGCGGCCAGGGTGGGCCTGCTCATCCCCTTGTGCGGCTAGTGTCTAGCTGTTCATCCTTTGGGCGGTTTGTTGGTAGTCGCGTCTTTACCCGTTTCTCCCTTGGGAAGAATAGTTTGTTCCTGGCCGTTCATATCCTGGTGCGGCCCTTGTCTAGCCGTACATCCCTGGGTGGCCCAGAGTGGACCGTTCAAGGGGTTAGTCTGACCGGCGTTTCCTTTTGGTCGATTCGAATCCCGGGGGTGTGGACCTTGGTCCGCGTGCTGAACCGTGGTCTGACAGATGCTGGGCATCGTGTCGGGGCCAGGTGTCGTGGTATGGTGTAATCCTGGGAGGTGTTGTTCTCGGCTTCTGCCACCGTGAGACGGTGTCGGTACGAGGGGCAGTCCTTGTACCCTGTCCGGTTCAGACCTGGTTTTCCGTTGACTTGAGAGTCTACTCCTTTAGTGACCCTCCACTAGTCGTAGCCTGCCTGCACACGAGTGGACCCACCAGGGAGTGGTGGAGAGGCTACCCTGAGGATGGTTTTTAGACTGGTTTCCGTCGGGCCCCTCGTCGGTAGCTAGAGTTCGGCTCCAGGGGAAAACTAGTTAGAGGCCAGACCAAGGACGCATGGTCTGTGTGTGCACACGTGGTTGGGGGCAGTGGACACGCGCTGACGAGCGTGACCCCAGCTAGTCACTTGCTTTGTGGTTACTTGTTCGGTGTCCGTGCCTATAGTAGGAGCTACCACGTTAGGCAGTTCAACCGCGGTGCGGTGTAAGACGTCAGGGGACGCTACCGACTGTGCTTCTAGTGGGAGGTACTCCTGTCGAGACAGGAGTGACAGACTGTCAGTCATGCGACTTCGGCCTTCGGGTTTCTGTCGTGTTGACCGTGGTGTTCCGGTCGTTCCACCGTGGCACGTGTGTCGGTTTCCGTGCCGTGAGATCGGTGTTTTGTAGATAGCAGTGCTTCCCCTTCCGAGGTTCTCGCTTACTGCTAGTGTAGCGGTTTCCGTTTGCGAGATAGGGTTCGAATGATTCCTACTGAGTCTTGTTCCGAGACTCCTTCCCTGCGTATTTTCAACGTGTTTCAGGTGATTCGCGGCCTCAGGGGAGCGCGTCTAAGGCTCAACGTGGTTTGGGTGCCTAGCGTTAGTGCCAGAGGTCAGAGCCGGGGTATGTCCCGTGTAGCTGTACTTTTCTCTCTTGTCTCTGTACTAGTTGTGGACTATTGCTGTTGTTATTTTATTATTATCATGTGGACCATGTATCTTGTAACTGTTAATTTATTTCCTGCTTAATTATATAACTGTTTAATTTCTACAATTATTTATGACACTTGTGTAGTCTCCACACCATCCTTTTAACCCTTCCGAGTCTTCGGACTCGTGGGTGGCGGTGCGAGTCTCGGGTTATCGGACCTTCCCGGTAATCGGATTCTCGGGTCGTTACAAGCGCGTTCTGTTTTGTCGCGCTTTAGGTGGATAGCGCGTTCTGATCTGAACGCGCTATAGGAGGGCAGCGCTTTCTTGAGGGTGACCAGCCGGGCAGCCCAGGGCGGGTAGTCTACGGCTGATCGTGCCTCCCTTGGCCGTGTCTGTCTCGGACACCCCGTGGAGTTTCGTGACCGTGTCTTTGGTTGTCTGGAGGTTTTTGTTTACCTCGATTAGCGTGCCTATGTGTTCAAGGGTCCGGTGACCCTGTGTGTGTTCTGGGCTTTTACATTGCACTTGATCGATTCTCCGTGTATCGGTGTGTGCGCGGAGGGGTTTCCCCCGCATGCCGTGAGTTTCCCTAGAAGATGATTCCCGACTGGGCCAAGTGTTTGGCCTTGGACTGCGAGTCTAGTCACCCAGCCTAGAGCTGGAGGTTTCCCGCTTTTCTCTGGGATGGGGAATCGACGTGGCGGCTTGTGGGCTGCCTTGGGAGTCGTGCTTCTGTGCTTTCCGCGTGGGCCATGTGTGTGGCCTTGGACTGTGAGTCCAGTTAACCAGCTTGAGGCTGGAGGTTTCCCGTGTGTCCATTAGATGAGAGATCGACATGGTGGCTTGTGAGCTACCTCGGTATTCGTGCTACCATGGTTTCTGACCTAGGCATAGGGTAGATTGACGGCGTGGAGCTGTCCCTGTACAACGGTCTTGACCCCGAGTCTCTTGACTCAAGGACCGTTGGATTTAGTAATTCTAGTGGGCTATCCAGAGTCTGGTGGAGTCGTCGTGTTACTCGCGATGGGTGTGTGGGTGGATTTACGTATTCGCGTTTAGTGACCTCCCACTAGTCGTAGCCTTCTTACGGCACGCGTGTGCTGACCCACCCGAGAGTGGTAGAGTGGCTTACCCGAGAGAGTCGATTTTTAGGCTGGTTACCATAGGGCCCCTCACCTTTGCAGCCTAAGTCCGGCTGGGGGGGAAACCAGCTAGAGGACCCGACCTAGAGCGGATGGTCTGTGTGTGCACACTTAGTTGGGGGCTGTTGGACCCGTGCTGACGAGCGCGACCCCAGCTAGTCCTTGTTCGTGGTACTGGTTACTGTGTGTCTCTGTCTCTGCCTTGGGCGTCACAGCGAGACACCTGAGGCTGTGAACTAAGTCGTCAGTGGATGCATCCGGCCTTGCTTCTGGTGGGTAGTGCTCCCATCACGTGACGTGAGTTTCCTCGTGAGTCGAGTTCCGCTTCACGTCTGCGGGACGTGGTTTTACGTGCAGTTCTTGGGTGTTTTCCCAATGCCGAGGTCTAGGGGTTCCAGTGAGCGTCACCGAGGGATTTTCCCTAGATAGCGTCGAGTTCCCGACGGGTGTTCATTTTCCTAGTAGCGTGACTAGGGTGGTTCGTTGTCTGGTCATCCCCGACTGTGGGATCGGGGTGTTGGTTTTCCTGTACAGTAGGGGTAGCTGTAGCGCCGAGTTTTTTTACCGGCCACCGGTTTGCTGTTTCTGCTGTTACTGTTGTTCCTGTTGTTGCTGCTTTTCGTTACCTCCGTTGTTCTCGGTTGGGGTTCCGCGGGATCCCTACTGAGCCAGTGAAAGGAGGCTTACCTCTACTTTTCAGGTGTGGCGGTTCTTCCTCGAGATTCGAGGGTGCTGTGCGGATGTTGTCAACTCGCCGGGCCGAGTGTTCACTTGGCATGTGATACGTTTTCTCCTTTAGACTGTACTTTCTATTGGACTGGACTCTGTTGTAGTTGTTTATTTATTTCTGTTAATTATTGATTTGTCCTGCTTTATTTTCTATTTCTTTGTACCTCGACACTCCTTTTTAGCCCTTCCGAGCCTCGGCTCGTGGGCCGCGGGCAGGATTAGAATGGTATGGGGTTCCTTTCCTGGTATCCGGATCTTGGGTCGTCACACACACTATACCCACGACTTGTCAGTTGTCGTGCTTCGTTGTAGGTGTCTTCCTCCCTTTGTCTAGTGAGGATCCTTCTTACCCTATATTTTTCACCTTCTGTAGCAATGCCTCCGCGTAGGAGAGTCCTCAGCGTCGATTCTTCCTCTTCGGAGGAGGTGCCTCACGGTCGGGGCGGTGTGCCGAGCACCTCGGGTGCGGGCGCTGGTCGGTCTAGTTCCCCACCCCTAGTGACTTATAGAGTGATACATGGGCTGCGGGAAGCCTTCCATATTCCTCCTGAGTACGGCATCATCTTTCCCTCCGCGGGAGATGACATAATGAGTCACCCTTCCGGCGGGATCATGGTCCCGGTGGCCTCCTTTCAGGCAGGTTTTCATGTTCTAGTCCATCCCTTCATCACATCTGTCCTCCATCACTATGGGCGGAATCTTGGGGAAATAACCTCCAATTCTTACAGCATCCTCTGTGGGTTTGTCTATGCGTGCCATAGAGCGTCGGTGGGGCCAAGTGTCGATCTATTTCGGCACTTCTTCCTCCTCCAGAGTTGCCCGTCCGATACCTATTTCGCCTATTCCAAGGCTCGCACCCACCAGCATTTCATCACCGTCTCCCGTACCGCGTCCAACCGCAAAGGCTGGGCGGAGCGGTATGTATATCTTGTCAAGTCGAAAGACTGGGCAAAGGCCTCTGATAGTTGGATGCGCAGTGGCTTCGAATCACTTCTCTCAGGGTCGAGGATCGCCAGAAGCTGAAGGCTGTTTCCCAGTACCCCCTTGTTGATGCGGACTTCGTTCTGACCCCGGCGCTGCTTCAGGAGCTGGGGTTGTGTCCCTCGTTACCGCAGTGTACTAGCTTTATCCTTTCATAGGGTCACGTTGGTAGTGACTGGTGCTTGGCTAACCTTGTTTGGCTTTCAGGGGCGGTGGAAGCACAGGCTTGGACCTACGAGACCATCCAGTTGCCACGGTTTGCTCCTCGTCCCGTGGACCACGTTGCCCTGGGTACTGGTCAAGTGTCGGTCGTCGCCCCCCAGTCCGAAGTCGCGTTCGCTCCGGGAAGGCTGCCGTATCCCATTCCGGTCGACTGTCCTCTAATCCACTCGCCTGAAGCATCCATGGCCAGCGGAGGGCCTAGCCTTCGACAGAGTTCTCCTGAATCCCCCCTTAGCGCATATGGTGAAGAGCCTGCCATGACTGGCGATAGTCGAATCCCTTTGACTGATGACGAGCTGGTGGAGATGGATAGACGCCGTCGACTGAGGAAGAGAGGTAGAGATTCAACCCCGGCCAGAAGCCGTGGCCCACCTTCCTCTGTGGCGCCTCCCCCCAGTGTTCCTCCGCCACCATCGTCTGGAGTGACGACAGCTGTTGTTTCGGTGCCCACCTCCGGAGGGCGGGGGCGCTATGGATGCACTTTTCGACACGTCTATTTATTTATTCTTCTGTTCGTTCGTTTATTGGCTTTATTAGGTTCATTAAGTGTGTGGGCGTGCCAGTCATGAAGTGACAATTTGTTCGGGCTGCGAAGAGCCCATGGTGCGCTCGATCTGACTAATCAGACGATTGTGTAGTTCGTGTCGGGACCAAAACCTGCCGCGCTGTAAAGGTCACGACGTCATTTACATCTCCCATACGAGGGAACACCCTTGATTAATCGCCAGAAATCAGGGCCTCATGGCCAGGAAATTAATTGCATGAAAGGCCTATTAGGAAGTATTGAAATCCCCGTACGAGGGTAAAAAGAAAACATTCGAGATCATGTCGGTCATGTGTTGACCATTTAATATTCGGATGAATGTCCGACTCGATAAAAGCGCAATCGTCACGGGAAAACCAGAACATATGTATGCCGAGGTACGACAAATTTATTGTTCAGGGAAACGAGAAATATTCGGTTACATCCCGGTTAAAGCGGTCGAAAACCAACAAATTTGTCGGCTCGGCGCAAGATCAAGCCGCGACCATACTGCAGTGGGACCCCCGCGGCCGCAACAAGACTTGCATGAGCATCATTAATATTTCCGGTGCCAAGGGAGAACGGGGAAGCGTCCCGGGATCAGATCCCAGAACCAAAGGCATGTTCAAAGGGAACGGGCTATAGGCCGAGGATATGGGTCAGACAATGACCATAATTGGTACGGACCAGAGGTCTAAGTGTGGCGACCCAGATTCCGGATACCAGATATACCTGGTAGGACAACCGAATACACCTGATACCACTTGGAACCCGCGAGGCCTCCCAAGAGCGGTAAAGTTCCGAAGGGAAAAAGGATTGTCATGTAGTACATTGAACTGACAGATATAACAGCAAGAATTAAATTTCATTAGATCGGGTTGCTAAAGTAGCAGAAATAAAATTTACATTTTAATTAACAAATTTTAAAAAATTATATACCAGAGTCTAGTCCAAAGCTAAAGATAGCAATCTAGCAATACAGTCGACAGGAAGAAAAGACGTACCAAGAAAGTCGGGGGAAGCCCGAGGGAGGTACCAACTGGCAGCTACGACTCGAACTCCAGGACCCGCGGAAGCAGAATGAACACATCACCCCACCTGAAAAGTAGGGGTGAGCCTCGTGTCACTGGCTCAGTAGGGGTCACGCGGATCCCCACTGAAGAACACGCAGTAACACGGAACAACAGGGACAGCAGCAAGAAACAACACTAGAAAGTTGCAAAAGAAAGGGAAACAGGAGTAGGGAACAGATAAGGATGAGGGGAATAACCCGAACAGACAAGCATGCCTAGAAAGGGAAAGAGGAGTAGGGAGTAGCAAGGAAAAGGAAAAAAGCCAAACAAAACACCCTAACCTACACCTACAACAGTCATGCAAAAGAAGGCCTAGAAAAGACCTAGATAGGCACAGGCAACACGACCGGAGTGTCGTGCACCGGACAAGACACAGTTCTGGAGTACAGCCAAGGAAAGGCCAACCCGGACAGGTCACGACAACCCCACTAGTGTCTTGACCAACCGCTGCGTGCCACCGACGTGAACACGGCCGAGTCGCAGACCCACGTGGAACCACAAGTGTCTCAAGCAACTCGCAAGGCTGGGAAGCGACAAGCGAGAGGCGAAACAGGAACAAACCAAGTACTAGCCAGGGTCACGCCCGTCGGTGCCAGTCCTCTGCCCCTGACCACGTGTGCACACACTGGTTCCAGCCTAGAGCCAGGCCTCTAGCTAGTTTTCTCCCCTCGTAGGACGCTACGGTAACCGCAGGAGCCGACGGAAACTAGCTTACAAACCGTATATCGAGGTCACCCCTTGACTGCGGAACGTCTAGGGCGACGAGAAGAAGAAGCTCGAAACGCGGTGCTGAAGTACAGACAGATAAACATGCATTGCCAACCGTACCTCAAACACCGAGAGCAGCACAAGAAACTGCTGACAGACTCAGAAACGTAGTCTTTGCCTTCATAGGAACATCGACCGACGTCCACGGAGAAAGCGGCCAGACCACGGGAGTGACAGACAACACCACAAACCTACCCCCAAACAGCCCCTGACATCACCAAGAATGGACCCACAACACACGGCCGCACACCGAAAAGTCCAACGGCCATCACGCCCACAACAGGACTGTAACAGCCTAGCACAGGGGCGTTACACGAGCCTGATGCACCAGGGCGGGCGCGTCAGAGCCAACCGGCTCAAAAGCAAAACATGAACCACGTAACGCACCAGGGCAGACGTGTTACAGCGGACTAACGCACGAGCGCAGACGCGTTACGCCAACCTAACGCATGAGGATAGGCGCGTTACGCCAACAAACCCAAGTCTGAAAACAGAGACAAACAGCACGTAACGGTCCACGACGGACACGTTACAACACCGTGACGCACGGGGGCTGGGCCGTTAGAGACAGCCGACACAGCCACCCAACACAGCCAAAACAGGGTGTAACGGCCTGGGGCAGGCGCGTCACACAGCCTGACGCACCAAGGCAGGCGCGTCAGGGGAACCGACTTAACTAAAACACAAGAAGACAAAATAGCCGTGACGTACACACCGGGACACGTCAGAGGGCTGTGACGCACCACACCTGGACCGTCACACTCCCACAATCATGAAAATTTTAAAACGAACAAACGTTGTGGCGGTCTATCGTAGGGCCATCAGAGATTGTGACGGCCCCTGGAACGACCGCTACACCGGTGTAGACACGCCAAAATTGACATTACTTTGAGTATTTCTCATATTGCCTTGTAATGCCCCATTTGACCCTCAAATTAGCTTGTTTGAGTGGTTTTTCCCATTTTCTTGAATTTCTCCTATTTTTCCCTCATTTCCTCATTTTTCCTATTTTTATGGATTTTCTGGGCATTTATCTCTATTTTCTGAATTAACGCCCTGGACAGGGGCGTGTTTTTAAAACGCGGCCTGATCCAGGGCGTGTCTCCCCATTTTATCTATTTCTCCCCATTTTACCTATTTTATAAATTTGTGACCTGGTGAAGGGCGTGTTTTAAAACACGGCCTGACCTGGGGCATTTCTTGATGAAAGGACGCCCTGACGTGAGGGCGTCAATTCCTGGAATTATGCAATTTTCGAAAAAGAATAAATGTTTGAAAAATGTTTAATCACGCCCTAACATGGGGCGTTTTTCAATTCACGCCTCTCCCTGAGGCGTCTTTCATAATTTCTAAATAAAAGAAATATTTATTTCTAAAATTAATCCAAGAGGAAACGCCCTGACCCAGGGCGTGTTTTAAATTAACGCCCCTTGAGAGGTCGTCAATTCTTGAATTGACGCCCTGACCAAGGGCGTGTTTCATCTGCTGGCTTCGCAGCCCTTTCCCCAGAGAGTCCTTGCCTCATTAGACTTCTGCCTTGATTGGGGCTCTTGCCCGTTCTTATCTTACCTCCATTGGACTCTTGCCGTTCTTATCCCTCTATTTCCAATCTATTAATAGAGCTCTGCTGCTCTGTTAACGGGTTGGACCCCCTTCTTCCCCTCCGCGTTTTTTTCCTTTTGCTTTGTTTTCTTGCAGGCTGCTCTGTGCGGCTGTGTTTGGCTGAAGGAGGGGCTTCCACGGCACGCTCTTCATCATCCTATTGAAGCTCACTTCCCCTTGAATATCAAAGCCAAAGCGACATGCTTCTTCTCTCCATTTTTATTATTATTCTTTTACTGCATCATTCGGTTGCATGCATGATCATTCATGTATTTATTCTTTTAAAACTCAACCATATTGAGATCTCCCCTTTAGTGCATCTCTTGCACTCTTTCCCCATTATATTTTTTTTTACATGCATTCATATCTCCCACACCCTCATTGCATAGGGGTTTAAGGGCAATCCCCTTAAGGTGTGTATTGTTCATATTTTTCATGCTCACCTATATTTTTATTGAATTTGATGCTACACCATTGTTTCTAATCCATATCTTTTTGGTGTTGTTGTCTTTGTTTTGCAAGGGTAATTAATTGAAAAGACTCTCTTCGTCGGCCGGCCGATCTTGAAGAGAAAAGGAGTACTCACATCCCCCGCATCTTTTGAGGTATTTTGCGATCATCTCCCCATATCAATCTCCTCTTTGAGATCCTCGTGTCTCTGGCGATCACAACCTCCTTTTAGCACCTCGTGCTATTTTATTGTTATTTTTATTGCTTATTCTTATCATTTTTTTGTTTAAGTGTGGATTTTAAATCAAATCTACAAATTGGCGATCACGGTGGGACACTTTTCATTTTTCATTTGATTACCCCTTTCCCCTTGGCACCCTCGCGTGCCCTTTCCTATTGGTACCCACGGTACCCCTCCTTTGTGCCCCTCGGGCACCCTCCATTGTTTTCTTGTCCCACTTGTGATCTGTCAGTTGATAGATTTCTTTTTGAAATCCCACTTTATCCAAAAAAATAAAATTTGATGAGCATGATTATGTTTTGATATTCATATTTGTTGATTGACTGTGATTGACTCTGTGAGTGTTTCTCTACTATTGCTGGCCGTGAAGAGTTTCTGGAATAAGGCAATTAACGCCTCTGACAGAGGCGCGTTTTTTGTTAACGCCCTAGCATAGGGTGCATTTTCCTTGTTTAACGCCTTCTGTCAGGACGCGTTTTTATTATATTTGGTGATCTGTTGAATTCACGCCCTTCCCCAGGGCGTTTCTTTCTTGATTAGCGCCTCACACCAAGGCGCCCTTGGTCAAGGGCGTCCTTTTATTTGTAACGCCTCACCACGGGGCGTTTCTTGACTTGGTTGGCATCTCCCCACAGTGTTTCACACCCTGCCCCAGGGCGTCTTTTCCATTGGTAGCGCCCTGCCCCAGGGTGTCTTTTGATTTATAGCGCCCTGCCCCAGGGCGTCTTTTGCCTGTGTTTTTACCGCACTCCTTCTTCATCACTATATTATATTTTTTTGATTATATCTGTTGCATTCATTCATATTGCATTGGTTTGGGAGACCCCCTCCTCTTCATTAGGATCCACACACCCTCTTGGAATCGGGACGACCCTCCATTGAGCATTCCGTCTCTTTGGACTGGAAATCCCTTTTCCAAGCCTCCGTAAGTCCCCGCACCCGTGGATTCCCTCACGGACGCCGGGCAGGTTGTACCCTTTTGAAGTCTCGGATTAGTTGGCCATATACGTGGTGAGAGAGGGTTCCTAGTTGGCATTGGAGTTCAAACCATATTGAAACTAGGTTTCCCCCCCTTGTGTGAATCATTCAAAACTTTGATAAAATCCTTAGTTCACCAAGGTTCAAACAAATCAAATCAAGGTAACCATCTCTTTTGTGTGCTTCTTTGCATATTATTTTGAACTTTGATTGCATGATGGCTTACTATAAACAAGATAACATGTTTAATTCAATTCATGAGGATGCACAACCTAGCACTTCTTATAATCCTCACTTTCAACATGTTCAAAATTCTCACCATACTTTCAAAGGACCACGTCCTCACTCTTATGGTGTTGCCCGACCCATGGGCAATGTCCATCCTTATGGTTCCCCTACTCAATCACGAGCCACTATTCCTTCGGGACCCTCTCGTCCCAATGATGAGAAGGTCTCCCAAATTTTGCATGCATTAGATCATCTCACCCCTCAACAGATCCAAGCCCTTAAGGCCGCCGTTGAGGGTGCATCTCCTTCATCTCATCCTCCTTCTAATCCTCCACGGGTGGCCCATCACCCAATTCCCTCTTCCATTCATATTCCTAATCGGATAGCCCATTACCCATCCCCTTCTATTCACACTCCTCCTCGGGTGGTCCGACACCCGCCTCCTTCTATTCCTCCTCCATCACGGCCCCGAGGCCCATTTACTCCTTGCAATCCGGCCCGTCCGGGTTCTTTTACGGGTCATCCCGTCAACTCCCCTCCACGGCCTTTTTACGCTACCCCTCCTCCTTCAAGGCCCTGCCAACCCTCGGTTGTTCAAGTCACACCCCTCCAACAATCTCTGCTTGATAAGATTACTTTGATGGAGGAACAAATAAAGAGGGTCACTGCTCCTCCTACTCCAGTCAATCCTCTCCATGCCGCTTTGGACGAGATTACAAAGATGGAGAGAGAATGGAAAGACAGGAGGGATGATTACGGCGTCGGCGGTTCAAGTAAGCAAGAGCCGGCAATTGAAGAATTTGAGCCGGTATATGACGATGAAGCTCTGCAGGCACCCCTTCCGAGTTTCCTTAACTTTTCGCTTTCCCCATTTCCATTCGATGAACCTCCTGCTCAGGATGAAACCATCCCTGATCCAACCCCTATTTATGAGACTAATTGGTGTTACGATGATGGGTCGATACTTCAATCACCCACACCGGCACATTGTAAGTCTCCTCCTATCCTTGACACCGCATACACTACACCTCCTCCAGTTACACCATTAACCTCCGCAACACTGGCCTCCCCCAAGCCTTTCACTATTAAACCTCCACCCGTTAAGCCATCTACCTCCACACCATTAGCCTCCGTCGAACCCACCATTGAACCTTCCCCAATTAACCTCCCATTACCACCATCCCTAAAACCAACTTTACCTACCCCACCATTTAACCCTTCACCCTTACCTATGGTTAATCCTGAGCAGGATCCACCACTTTTTGCACTCGAGCTAACCCCGACCGCTTGCAAGCATAGGGGAAACTCGACGTGTTTGAACCTCCGCTTACGCTCACCCATTTGCCAACGCTTTCCATCATGCCTCCACCATTCATGGAGCCTTCCGCCTCCGCTTCACCTCCCCTTACTACTCGGAATGGGGGGCCTTCTACAAGCATAGGTGCCGAGGATGATCAAGAGCCGGGCAGCAAGGATTTGGCCGCGCCATTCAAGATTCAAGAATTCATTTGCCGGATGCCAATCCGGGTTATTGTGCCAAGCACGGTCGAAGAAGCCAAGTCGCCGACATGCCAAGCATTGATGCTGTGTAAGGGTCGGGCAGGGCACCCTTTGTTCCAATTTCCAAATTTTGAATCTTTGGGCAACATAATGCTTCCGAGCCTGACTTTCCAACTCCCTCACACCATTACTTTGCACTCTCCAAGGGAGTTGACATTCACCATTGAAGCTTCGGCAGGGGCTATTTCTCATACACTTTCACTGCCGTGGAGGGGCAGTTATTTTGGCACTAAGGGGCCTTCCAGTCCTTTATCCACCTCATCCATCTCTATCACTTTTTCTTCATGGGCCATTCCCAGGGTTAGGAGGAGGATCTCATTCTCTCACCCTTCATGTTCTTCATATTCTTTGCATTCCATGCATTCTGTCGCATTTGTGAATTCATCACATCCGTGCTACTGCATTCGCATGCATTTGCACCTCCTGCTTCCCAGGTTTCCAAACCCGTATCTTCCCCGTCTTCCGGCACCTCCGGATATTCCGCACTTCCCATCTTATTCATCTTCATCTTTTTATCCACTATCCTTGGGGCATCGCGTCCCTTTTCCTGCTATCTCCCTGGAACCTCCAGGAATTTTATCCCTCCTCTTTGGGCATCTCGCCCTTTCTGATTCTATTCCCCCGGAACCTCCGGATTCCCCATCTGATTGTCTCAGTCTTTTCCTTGGGCATCGCGCCCCTTTCCATCCTCTTCCTCCGGAACCTCCAGATCTTTCACCCCTCTCTTTGTCCTTCGGGCATTGCGCCCCTTTCCACCTTCCTCCTCCGGAACCTCCGAATTTTCCCCTTGGGCGTCGCGCCCCTTTTCATTTTCCTCCTCCGGAACCTCCGGACTTTCCCTTTGGGCACGACGCCCCTCTCCACCTTCTTTATTTGCTTCCTCCGGAACCTCCGGACTTTTCCCTCGGGCACGACGCCCCTTTCCACCTTCTCCTTCCTAATTTCATTCCTCCGGAACCTCCGGATTTTTCTCTCCTCCCTGGGCATCGCGTCCCTCGGCATTTTCTCCCTCCGGAACCTCCGGACCCTCCATCTTTCTTCCGATTCATCTTTCTAATCTTCCTGAACATCACATCCTTCATTTTTCCCTCCTTTTCCATCATCTTTTTCCCTATTTTGTCTCAGGGCATCGCGTCTCTTCTTTTGTCATCCCTCCGGAGCCTTCGGATTTTTCCTCTCATGATTCTCCTCTGCCTCCAGACCCTCCAGATCCGCCTCTTTCCATCTATCAATTTCTTCTTCTAATTCCTCCTGATTTTGGGTCTGACCCAACTTCTTCCACATCCACTGCCTTGGGCATCTGCCCTTTCTCCCACTACTTTCGAGGCTTTAGTCCTCACTCATCCTTCTAATTCTTCACTTCTTCTGTAGACTGTTCCATGTGATCAGGGTCTCCGCGCCTTAGTGAGGGAGTTCTAGCCCTCGCCTCTTTTCCTTTTCTCCTTATTCATCTGAGTCTGGTCTTGGCACCACTCCTTCTTGTTAAGCCACTTTAAATCCTTTGCTTCCAATCCTTTACTTGCCTAAGAGGACTATCCCACGATGATCAACCTCTCGCGGCAACTGCTTTAACAAAGGTTGCAAGGTAACATATTGGCATAAGTACGCATTTTTATGATATCATTCCCTCATTACTTCACGCATGATTTTCAAAATGAAGTGCTTCTTAACGAGATTAAGAGTGGTGTTTTAAACCTTTATCTTGAGCTTTTGTCTAATTGAAATCATTTTCAAAAGAGTCTTTTAGGCTTGTTTTTGCAGCACCTTGGTTAATAAGAACCCCGCACTGGGAATTCAACATTCTCTCCCTGCTTGTTAAGATCAACCCTTAGCTGGGCATTCCACACACTTCACGACATCCTTAGCCGGCTCCTTTGGTAAAACACCGTTGCTACCTTGGCCATGCCATGAGTATATCTGAAAGTCTTTTTCTCTTCTTTACTCAGCCACGTGCAGGGGCAAGAGGTTGACGGATGAGATGACCAACCTTGGTAATCCCCAATACGAGAGAAGTCTCAAATAGGGGCAGTCTTGACCCAAAATCAACATCAATATGAGTTTTCATATGAGTTTTCATGATATACATCTAGCCAAAAGGGCTATTATGAAAATCAAGTCAGAATTTCGATAAAAGCAAAAGTATGAATTATGGCATGACAAGAGTGGCAAAGTCCCCGTAGGGAAAACCCTGGTCGTATGCATGTCAAGGGTCTAAAATCAAAGGCACAAAGCCCCGGCACAACAGACTACCTCTTTGAAGGGAACACCTTGGAAAGAATTCAAGTCCCGATATCTCCCATCCTGCACAAAGCTTGTCACAATTATTCTTCTCTTCTCCCTCCAAGACCGAACGTTTCTCAGGTATGGCCTTGGTAGGGGCACCGTTGATCAAAGGCGGTCGGTTATAGGATGCCACTTTCAATGCACGCTCGGCTTTGGGTAATTTTAGCGAAAAGGGAAGGAACGAGGACCCCCAATTAATGGTTTAAACACCCTTTGATGCTGCATTAGCTATGTCTAAACCAAAATCCAAAAAAATTGAATATTGCAAAATCAAACAAAAAAATTGAATATTTCCTGAGCAAAATCAAACAAAAAATCAGATATTTCTTCCAAGATTCATAAAAATTGAAATATTTTCCAAAATCCATAAAAATTTGAATATCTTTTTCAAAACTCATAAAAATTTGCATATTTCAAAATCCAAAAAAATTGCATTGTATTTTTCTGATGGTGCTTTTGCAGGAACAACTTTGCAAGGACCAGGAGCACGGGATGAGTCCTCTCTCCACTTATTACTATCAATCTATTGATTCTTCCCGATATTCTCATAACATGCCACCCTGGGCATTTTGATTATCATTTCCTCATATCTCCTGATTATCGTTCATCTCCAGATCTTTTTAATCAACTCCTGCTGATTTTCTTGATCACTTTGCCAATGGGCATTATCATTCCCTGATCGCTCTACCGCTGGGCATTATCAGATCTTGATCATTCAACTCCAAATCATGATTAGCCAAGATTGTCTTCCTCATGATGAAACAACAACAAACAATGTTGATTTGCAATGCCATGATTTAATTCGTGCTATTCATGCCATATACATACTATTGATGCTTTGATTCATGCTATGCATGCTATGCTTAAATGCCTTCTCATTGTTTGTTATCTTTTATATCTTGGCTGATGAATCTTTGAGCGCATGAAGAAGCTCTTGGTCCCACCGACTGGGCATCATCATCCAAGCTCCACGGTGCCGGCACCTCTTCTCAGTTCCCCCATACTTATTGCTCCACCATCTCCCTGTATGCATTTTTACTATATGTTACATATGTTACTAGATTATATCAAGGACCTTGTGGCTTTGGTAAATCTGGGATTTGAGTTCCCCTTCATCAAAAATAATGATGATTCCAGAGAAGTCTTAGTCACACGGATAGGCCGTTGAGCCGTCTAAGACTGAGGACGATGGTTCCCTTTTTACGAGTTGGTGCGTGGATAAACGGGCTTCGGCTTAGTATCAGCTCGCAGAATTGGTTTCTTGATCCAGTCTGGGCAGTTTAACAATATTATCCTTGATTATATTATATTTTCATTTGTTATTTTCCCTTTAGCCCAGCATGCATTCATGTAGGAATTTGAATCAATCGTTGAAAATCATTCTGATAAGCTGTTTTGAGGGTTGAATTGATCTTAATCTTTCAATATGAGATATTCCATGCCGAATTGAGTCTTCAGTTCGTTTTGACGCTGTTTTGGGTCATTTTCTCGAAAGCTCATTGTTTGGATTTTTATCATCTTATTTTATCTCCTTTCCTTTGATCCACCTTGGCTGCAGCACGTCCACATTGGCTGGTAACCGCTCCCCAATGGTGAAACTTACAGGTTTGTGACCTGGGGTACTTCCACCGCGCTGGAAGTTGATCATTTATTTTATCTCCTTCGTGCACCGCGTGCACACCTCCCCATTTTATCCAAACATTGTTGATTTTGATGAATTTCCCGAGATTTGCTTCATCTCGTGCTTTTGATTTCATTTCTTATCAAGTGATGTTGATTGCGTGTCTCATCACACCTTGGCATCTACTTTTCAGTTTGCTCTGCTCCCTTGCAAAGCAGACGCCAAGGCGGGGCAGCTGTAGACACGCCAAAATTGACATTACTTTGAGTATTTCTCATATTGCCTTGTAATGCCCCATTTGACCCTCAAATTAGCTTGTTTGAGTGGTTTTTCCCATTTTCTTGAATTTCTCCTATTTTTCCCTCATTTCCTCATTTTTCCTATTTTTCTGGATTTTCTGGGCATTTATCTCTATTTTCTGAATTAACGCCCTGGAGAGGGGCGTGTTTTTAAAACGCGGCCTGATCCAGGGCGTGTCTCCCCATTTTATCTATTTCTCCCAATTTTACCTATTTTATAAATTTGTGACCTGGTGAAGGGCGTGTTTTAAAACACGACCTGACTTGGGGCGTTTCTTGATGAAAGGATGCCCTGAGGTGAGGGCGTCAATTCCTGGAATTATGCAATTTTCGAAAAAGAATAAATGTTTGAAAAATGTTTAATCACGCCCTAACATGGGGCGTTTTTCAATTCACGCCTCTCCCTGCGGCGTCTTTCATAATTTCTAAATAAAAGAAATGTTTATTTCTAAAATTAATCCAGGAGGAAACGCCCTGACCCAGGGCGTGTTTTAAATTAACGCCCCTTGAGAGGTCGTCAATTCTTGAATTGACGCCCTGACCAAGGGCGTGTTTCATCTGCTGGCTTCGCAGCCCTTTCCCCAGAGAGTCATTGCCTCATTAGACTTCTGCCTTGATTGGGGCTCTTGCCCGTTCTTATCTTACCTCCATTGGACTCTTGCCGTTCTTATCCCTCTATTTCCAATCTATTAATAGAGCTCTGTTGCTCTGTTAACGGGTTGGACCCCCTTCTTCCCCTCCGCGTTTTTTTCCTTTTGCTTTGTTTTCTTGCAGGCTGCTCTGTGCGGCTGTGTTTGGCTGAAGGAGGGGCTTCCACGGCACACTCTTCATCATCCTATTGAAGCTCACTTCCCCTTGAATATCAAAGCCAAAGCGACATGCTTCTTCTCTCCTTTTTTATTATTATTCTTTTACTGCATCATTCGGTTGCATGCATGATCATTCATGTATTTATTCTTTTAAAACTCAACCATATTGAGATCTCCCCTTTAGTGCATCTCTTGCACTCTTTCCCCATTATATTTTTTTTTACATGCATTCATATCTCCCACACCCTCATTGCATAGGGGTTTAAGGGTAATCCCCTTAAGGTGTATATTGTTCATATTTTTCATGCTCACCTATATTTTTATTGAATTTGATGCTACACCATTGTTTCTAATCCATATCTTTTTGGTGTTGTTGTCTTTGTTTTGCAAGGGTAATTAATCGAAAAGACTCTCTTCGTCGGCCGGCCGATCTTGAAGAGAAAAGGAGTACTCACATCCCCCGCATCTTTTGAGGTATTTTGCGATCATCTCCCCATATCAATCTCCTCTTTGAGATCCTCGTGTATCTGGCGATCACAACCTCCTTTTAGCACATCGTGCTATTTTATTGTTATTTTTATTGCTTATTCTTATCATTTTTTTGTTTAAGTGTGGATTTTAAATCAAATCTACAAATTGGCGATCAGTGGGAAAAAGGTGGAAATGCCAAATCGGCCCGTTCCACGCCCCATTCACGCTGAAGCGCAGGGGAAACAAAGCCACACGATGAAAAACAACCCCATGGGGCCAAAGACACCGCATGCAACCGCCGGATCGTGAAAACGGGGCGATTTCATCAAATCGACCCAAAATGAGTCACCAGGGTTCCCGGACCCCTACCGGCCCCGAATGACGACCAATCGACGCAAAACCTACATGAATGGGATCCGGACATCCCAGCGGTCATTTTGACACTAACTATGCCGCGAATGGTTGCCATTTTCCTGCGAACCCTACAAAACCTGAAAATCACGGTTTAGGCTAAACAAGCCCAAACTCAGCCGTTTCTACGCCGAACGACGTGCAATGGTAGGGAAAACAGGCAGGGAGAAGTGGTGATCCATCACCCTACCTGCACCGAAGAAATCGTGCCCCGAAGGGACTAAACCGTGCCGAAAACCGTGCCGCGAGCTCAAACGCCGATTTTGAATCCACCGTTCGGGATCGTGCCAAAACCACTCCATCCTTGCCCCGTCGCGCACCCAACCAGCTCCACAGCATCCCCAGCACTCGCCCCTAGGTCCTCCGTCTGCAGCCGGAGCCGAGAAGGTGAAAATGGGAGAGACACGGAAGGGAGAGACGGCGGCGGCGTGAATGAGAAGGAGGAGAGAGGAAGGAAAAGAAAAAGGAAAGAAATTAGGAATTTTCCTAATTTCTGAAAAATCTGATTTTTGGCCCTAACTCCGAAAAATATGCAAAAATAGTCAAAACGATCGGCTCGAAGAGTACATCGCCACTGTATCGTCCACGATTCGATGAATTGAGAGATAAACTCACCGCAAGGTTCCGTAACTAGTACGAGAGAAAAATCCACACGGATCGTAAAACTCAACTCGGGAGCTACAAAAGCGAACCGAAACTCACCGAAAGGATCTGAAAGACCCCATAAGGATCCAACGAAGATCCGGGACATTACATCCTCCCCTCATTTAAGAAATTTCGTCCTCGAAATTCAAGGACTAGCAAGGGTAAGCAGGGAAGAACAACCCGACAACACAACCACAGAACGACATGAACCACGAGAAACAATGGCAAGACGATAGCACCGGACCACGAGACATCTGATCGAGTCGCAAGCTAACTCTACCAGGGAAGGGAGTACATCAAAGCGATCCGACATGAGTTGGTCCACAAGGTGCTAATGATAGACAGACAAAATCATAGAGAAACAACACTTACAAAAATAATAACAGCAGCACTCGCAGGATTCCGACTCCGTACAGGACACAGAACCACGGAATACCACTGCAAGCAAGGTCGCATCAAGGCATAACAGCAGCTGATCACACGACTTCCATGGAACGAGTCATGCATCGAGCAGCTTACCAAGAAAAGACCCACAACGACAAGAAACGGATATCACGAAACCTAACGCCAGCTGAAGACTGTACTAGACGTAGCGACTTTGGACACTGTATATCTGAGATTCCCATATACTTCACACAACAACGCTCTGATACCACCTGTGGCGACTCAGATTCCGGATACCAGATATACCCGGTAGGATAACCGAATACACCTGATACCACTTGGAACCTGCGAGGCCTCCCAAGAGCGGTAAAGCTCCGAAGGGAAAAAGGATTGTCGTGTAGTACATTGAACTGACAGATATAACAGCAAGAATTAAATTTCATTAGATCGGGTTGCTAAAGTAGCAAAAATAAAATTTACATTTTAATTAACAGATTTTAAATAATTATATACCAGAGTCAAGTCCAAAGCTAAAGACATCAATCTAGCAATACAGTCGACAGGAAGAAAAGACGTACCAAGAAAGTCGGGGGAAGCCCGACGGAGGTACCAACTGGCAGCTACGACTCGAACTCCAGGACCCGCGGAAGCAGAACGAACACATCACCCCACCAGAAAAGCAGGGGTGAGCCTCGTGTCACTGGCTCAGTAGGGGTCACGCGGATCCCCACTGAAGAACACGCAGTAACACGGAACAACAGGGACATCAGCAAGAAACAACACTAGAAAGCTGCAAAAGAAAGGGAAACAGGAGTCGGGAACATGTAAGGACGAGGGGAATAACCCGAACAGGCAAGCAGGCCTAGAAAGGGAAAGAGGAGTAGGGAGCAGCAAGGAAAAGGGAAAAAGTCAAACAAAACACCCCAACCTACACCTACAACAGGCATGCAAAAGAAGGCCTAGATAGGCACATGCAACACGATCGGAGTGTCGTGCACCGGACAAGACACAGACCTCGAGTACAACCACGGAAAGGCCAACCCAGATAGGTCACGACAACCCCACTAGTGTCTTGACCAACCGCTGCGTGCCACCGACGTGAACACGGCCGAGTCGCAGACCCACGCGGAACTACAAGTGTCTCAAGCAACTCGCAAGGCTGGGAAGCGACAAGCGAGAGGCGAAACAGGAACAAACCAAGTACTAGCCAGGGTCACGCCCGTCGGCGCCAGTCCTCTGCCCCTGACCACGTGTGCACACACTGGCTCCTGCCTAGAGCCAGGCCTCTAGCTAGTTTTCTCCCCCGTAGGACGCTACGATAACCGCAGGAGCTGACAGAAACTAGCTTACAAACCGTATATCGGGGTCACCCCTCGACTGCGAAACGTCTAGGGCGACGAGAAGAAGAAGCTCGAAACGCGGCGCTGAAGTACAGACAGATAAACATGCACTATCACCCATACCTCAAACACCGAGGGCAGCACAAGAAACTACCGACAGACTCGGAAACGTAGTCTTAGCCTTCATAGGAACATCGACCGACGTCCACGGAGAAAGCGGCCAGACCACGGGAGCGACAGACAACAGCACAAACCTACCCCCAAACAGCCCCTAACATCACCTAGAACGGACCCACAACACACGGCCGCACACCGAAAAGTCCAACGGCCATCACGGCCACAACAGGACTGTAACGGCCTAGCACAGGGGCGTTACACGAGCCTGACGCACCAGGGCGGGCGCGTCAGAGCCAACCGGCTCAAAAGCAAAACACGAACCACGTAACGCACTAGGGCAGACGCATTACAGCGACCTAATGCACGAGCGCAGACGCGTTACGCCAACCTAACGCATGAGGACAGGCGCGTTACGCCAACAAACCCAAGTCTGAAAACTCAGATAAACAGCATGTAACGGTCCACGACGGACGCGTTACAACACCGTGACGCACGGGGGCAGGGCCGTTAGAGACAGCCGACACAGCCACCCAACACAGCCAAAACAGGGTGTAACAGCCTGGGGTAGGCGCGTTACACAGCCTGACGCACCAGGGCAGGCGCGTCAGAGGAACCGACTTAACTAAAACACAAGAAGATAAAATAGCCGTGACGCACACACCGGGACGCGTCAGAGGGCTGTGACGCACCACACCTGGACCGTCACACTCCCACAGCCACGAAAAATTTAAAACAAACAAACGCTGTGGCGGTCTATCGTAGGGCCGTCAGAGATTGTGACGGCCCCTGGAACGACCGCTACACCGGCCACGGAGGGAAAAAGGTGGAAACGCCAAATCGGCCCGTTCCACGCTCTATTCACGCCGAAGCGCAGGGGAAACAAAGCCACATGACGAAAAACAACCCCAGGGGGCCAAAGACACCACATGCAAGCACCGGATCGCGAAAACGGGGCGATTTCATCAAATCGACCCAAAATGAGTCACTAGGGTTCCCGGACCCCTACCGGCCCCGAATGACGACCAATCGACGCAAAACCTACATGAATGGGATCCGGACATCCCAGCGGTCATTTTGACACTAACTACGCCGCGAATGGTTGCCGTTTTTCGGCGAACCCTACAAAACCCGAAAATCACGGTTTAGGCTAAACAAGCCCAAACTCAGCCGTTTCTGCGACGAACGACGTGCAATGGCAGGGAAAACGGGCAGGGAGAAGTGGTGATCCGTCACCCTACCTCCACCGAAGAAATCGTGCCCCGAAGGGACTAAACCGCACTGAAAACCGGGCCGCGAGCTCAAACACCGGCTTTGAATCCACCATTCGGGATCGCGCCAAAACCACTCCATCCTCGCCCCGTCGTGCACCCAACCAGCTCCACAGCATCCCCAGCACTCGCCCCTAGGTCCTCCGTCTGCAGCCGGAGTCGAGAAGGTGAAAACGGGAGAGAAACGGAAGAGAGAGACGGCGGCGACGTGAATGAGAAGGAGGAGAGAAGAAGGAAAAGAAAAAGGAAAGAAATTAGGAATTTTCCTAATTTCTGAAAAATCCGATTTTTGGCCCTAAATCCAAAAAATACGCAAAAATAGTCAAAACGATCGGCTTGAAGAGTACATCGCCACTGTATCGTCTACGAGTCGATGACTTGAGAGATAAACTCACCGCAGGGTTCCGTAACTAGTACGAGAGAAAAACTCACACGGATCGTAAAACTCAACTCGGGAGCTTCAAAAGCGAACCGAAACTCACCGAAAAAGATCCGAAAGACCCCATAAGGATCCAACGAAGATCCGGGACATTACACTAAGCGTGACCCGTGAAGGCCTTATTGATATTTCCATGCGTAGGGTCCGGGGAGGACGCGGACCACCTCGTTCCATTCTGATTTTGTTAGTCATTCATGGACCACTTTATGTTCGGACAGAGGTCCGTAATAGAAACGCGACGAAAACTGAGTTGAACCCGTTCAAATGTCTGCCGAACGCGCGGCAATTTTAGTAGTGGCTCGGAAGGGATCCGGCTGAGAAACGAGTGCGGCTTAATCGGAATGTCGGCCCAATGCGAGGTCAGGTCATGGCCATTTCGGGATAATTCCCAAGACTCAGGCCCAGCCTTCAAGGGCGGCATTGTTGTTCCTTTAGCACCGGGTCACGGGAGAGACGGGGCTGCAATGTAGATTTTACCATTTTATCTGGGTTTCCAATTATATATATATATATATATATATATATATATTATTACTCATTTCCCTTTTATGTATTTGTTCTGAATGATTTATCCAGGTTGTTTATTATTATTATATTTTACCCATTATTATTACTATTTCACATTTTTTGTTTATTTCATATATATATATAAATTCAGATTTATTTATTCATCATAATTTTTATTAATTTATTATTATTATTATTATTATTATTATTATTATCATTATGTTATACATATATATATAATTTTTGGAGAGAGAGTGGGCCGCTGGAGGGCTAAAAGGGGCTAAAGGGGTGTGCCGGCGTAGCTAGGGCTAGTGTGCCGGCGAAGGCAGGGAGAGCATGCCGGAGAGGGGTTGGGAGCGTGCCGGGCAAGCCATGGCAGGGTGTACCGGGCTAAGGAAGTAGGGGTGTGTCGGCGAGGGTCTGGCCGAGTGTGCCGGGCTGAGGGAGTACAAGGTGTGCCGGCGGAGGTCGGGCTAGATGGTGTGCCGGGCTGGGGCGCTAGCGAGTGTGCCGGGCAAGGAATAGGGAGCGTGTCGGAGGAGATCGGGCTGAGGTGTGCCGATGAAGGGTGGCTGGAGTGGCGTGCCGGCGAAGGGCCACCAAGCTGGGCGTGCCGGCGAAGGGCGCGAGCGGGAGTGCCGGTGAAGGGTGTGCCGGCCAAGAGTGGCTGGAGGGTGTACCGGCGAAGGGCATGGGGAGCGTGTCGGTAAAGGGCCAAGCAAGGTGTACCGGAGAAAGGCCAGGGCAGGCTTGCCGGCCAAGGGTATTGGGGTGTACCGGGGGAAGAGGCTGTGTCGCTGGAGGGTTCGAAGAGGTGGGGTTGAGCACGCCGAAGAAACTTCAAGGCAGGGTGTATCGGCGGAGGTCCGGACGGAGCCCACTCCTCTTCCATTCTTACGTCTTTTCATTTTTTTATTTTCTCTCTTGATTTTATTCAGTTTGCGTGGGTTTCTTCTCTCTTTCTCTTGATTAACTTCCATTCTTTCTCCCATGAGGATGAATGTTCGAGTTGCTTAGTTGTTGCTCGATTCAGCTCTCTTTGAGTTGATTGCAGTTCCCTTGCCTTGGTTAAAGTATTTTACCGTTGTTCTTCTCATTTGTTTGTTACTTTCTTTTATCTTTTAATTCATCATTGCCCCATTTGTTTGTTGCTTCCTTTTGTCTTTTTAATATGTCATCATTTCTAACAAAAATTTGACGGCATCTCCCCTTGACCTGAGCATAAGGGAGATACAGGGAACGCGCCCACATGGAGTGGCGGAACCCGACAACTGGAGGTGGGAGCACAAGAGCGGCAACACCTTTAATAAAACCTCGGAAAACTCAAAAGCAACAATGGACAAGGGACCCCTCTAGGGGCGGCTAGGAAGTGTACCGGGCTAAAGAGACTGGGGGTGTGACGGCGAAGAGTGGCCTGGGGCGTACCGGGGAAGACCCGCAGGGATGTGTCGGCGAAGATCTTGGCCAGGGCGTGCCGGGGAAGGCCCATAGGGGCGTGCCGGCGAAGGGTTGCTGGGGTGTACCGGCGAGGGCCCAGTGAGGAGGGGTGCACCGGAAAAGGGTCCTAGAGGGTGTGCCGGTGAGGGAAGCTAAAGCGGTAGCGTGCCGGGCTGGCTGGCACCAAGAGGTGTGCCGGTGAGAGGTTGGCCCAGGGCGTGCCGCTGAGGGCTGGGGAGACTGCACCGGGCAAGAGAAGGAATGGAGTGCACCGGGCAGGAAGCCAAAGGGGCTGGGGGGTTAAATGGGGGTTGTACCGGGTAGGTCAGGACTGGGACCGTGTCGGGTAGAAGGAGTTAGGGTGCGCCGTTGAATGGGCAGGTAGCCGGGTTGGGAGTATTGGCTTGGCCAGGGCCAAGGGAGGCTTGGCAAGAGGGGCAAGGCTGAAGTCCGGAGGCCCTACAAAGGAGCTTCACCAAGGAAGGAAAGAGCAATGTCAAAGGCCTGGCTACCGAAGTGGGGGGGGGGAGGCCAAACGCGCATACGATGATTCAAACCAACGGAGGCGATCAGAAATTCGAACAAAAAGGGGTGGCTTTCATTCATGAAGAAAAGTGGCCGTCGCCGACCAAGCACATTACAACAAACATCGAGGACGGAGCCCCCGCAAAGGAGAGAAAAAGAAGAACATAAAGAAGATGGGGAAGAGAAGGAATGGAGAGAGAGAGAGAGAGTGCTAGGGTGAGCAGGTGCGACGGCTCCCTGCTCCCCCAACACTCTCTACTGCAAGACATCTCTCTCTCTCTCTCTCTCTCTCTCTCTCTCTCTCTCTCTCTCTCTCACTCTCACTCTATTCCGCCTTCGATGGCCGCCTGGATCTCTCTTTCTTCCTCTCTTCTTCTTCTTCTTCTTCTTCTCTTCTCTTCTTCTCGTGCAGATGGCGGTCGACGGAACAGCAGTGGGGGGGTGAGAGGCAGGAGCCCCTCCTCCTCTTCTTCCTCTCTTCTTCTCTTCTCTTCTTCTTTTCTTCCCTTCACTCCAGCGATGGTGGGTGGAGCTCCAAAGGGAGCCCCCCCAGCCTCTTCTTCTCTTCTTCTTCTTTTCTTCTTTTTCTCTATTGTGTCTGTGTGTCTGTCTCCGTGTGTCTTGTTCGCCGGAAGAGGAAGGCTTTTATACCCCCAGCGGCGGAAGCGTTCGAGCACGGTAGTCGGAGGCGGGAAGTGACTGGTCATGATGGGATTTGACTTCCCCGTCCTCGGTGGCAGAGGAGTAGGCGGCATGTCTCCCTCTCTGATTGACACCTCAGCGGGTTCGCTGTGCGCCAAAGATCCCTAGGGGATGGGCATCATGTCGTTCCGTCGGATGTGCCGGGCGGAGGGGTTCAGGGTGTGCCGCCGAGGAGCCGGGAGACCGTGCCGCTGGAAGACACAACAGGCATGCCGCTGGAGGGCTGGACGGGCATGCGACTGAAGGTGCCTCAAGGGCATGCCGCTGAAGGGGACACTGGGAGTGTGCCCTTGAGGGCCAGCAGGGGCGTGCCAGTGAAAGGCCGGACGGGGTGCGCCGCTGGAGGAGGGCACGGGTGTGCCGGCCAGGGGGCTGGCAGCGTGTGCCGGTGAAGACACCCAAACTGGGTTTGCCGGTGAAGCGCCCTGGCCAAGTGTGCCGGCGGAGCGCCAGGGGAGTGTGCCGCTGAACGAGCGCCGTGGAGGTCCAGGCGAGTGTGCCGCTGAACGGGCGCGGGAGCGTGTGCCGGTGAAGACACCCAAACTGGGTTTGCCGGTGAAGGGCCACCAGGGTGTGCCGCTGGGGGGCAACAGGGGCGTGCCGTTGAGGGGCACATTGAGCGTGCCGTTGAAGGGGCACGGGTGTGTGCCGTTGAGATAGACTTGAGCCCGTTTCGAGCCCGATTGACGGTCCACTTAGTTCTCATCGGGGCCCACAGGTTGGAATGTATTCTGGTAGTTGATCTCTCTTCACTGTCGTGACTCCGGAGACGGCTTCACGGTAGTATGTGCGTTTGTTTGGAGAGTCCGGATGGCCCATCTTCTCCGTAGTTTCTCTAGTTGGAGTTACTGTTGATGCTAGACTGGTTGGGACGTATGGGCGTGAAATTTTGCACGTCCACAAATGCCCCCCACCCACGGGTAGCGCAGGCGAAGGATGAGCCTGGCGGTGCCCGTGGGTGTACTGGTCTCTTCTTCTCTTCGTCGGTGCCGACGGGGTGTCGGGAGCTGACGTGGTATGCTTGTCTCTTCTTCTCTTCATCAGTGCCGATGGGGTGCCGGGAGCTGACATGGTTTGTTTGGCTCTTCTTCTCTTTATCAGTGCCGACAGGGTGTTGGGAGATGACATAGTTTGTTTGTCTTTTCTTCTCTTCATCAGTGCCGACGGGGTGTCGGGAGCTGACATGGTTTGTTTGTCTCTTCTTCTCTTTATCAGTGCCGACGGGGTGTCAGGAGCTGACGTGCTTTGTTCGTCTCTTCTTCTCTTTGTCAATGCCGACAGGGTGTCGGGAGCTGACGTGGTTTGTTCGTCTCTTCTTCTCTTTGTCAGTGCCGACGGGGTGTCGGGAGCTGACGTGCTTTGTTTGTCTCTTCTTCTCTTTGTCAGTGCCGACGGAGTTTCGAGAGCTGACGTGCTTTGTTTGTCTCTTCTTCTCTTTTGTTCTTCTTCCCTTCTCTCTCTTTTCTTCTCTCTTTTTTTTAACCAGATTACTGGTGCAAGCACCCTTTCGGGTTTTCACCGGCACTAGCCCCCTCTTGCTTTTGCCCACGCGCCCTCTCGGGTTTTCACGTGGCGGGGTACCCAATTTTACATGTAGCGCACTTTCGGGTTTTCGCCACAGCTGGGTTATTACCATTTTTGCCCTTGTCCCCGTATAGGGGCAAGTCCGGTGGGACACCTCTATTTTAAGCCCCTTTCTCTTTTTTTTTTAACGAGCGGATAATATGTAATTGTTGGCTAGGGCCTGAAGCCTTGCGCCTGTAGATGTGGAAAATGTGGATGTGTATATGCGTGCCGATCCCACAAATCACATGAATAAGCATGAAGGCATATGTGCACCAATCAAGTGAATAACATGAATATGTGGCTATGTAAACTTGGTAGCATGATCATACAATCAAGACAAAGGCGATAAAAGATGTAAAAGAATACCGTGATCGCCACCAAGGAATGACAACACCAAAAGAATATAAAATACTAAGTGCATTGTGTACCTTGGAAAAAGAGGATGATCGCGCTTAATATCAAGATGCGGGGACTATGTGGATTACCTCTCCTTGCCTTCCAGCCGGCTAGAAGGTAAGGGCCTCACTTTCCATGCTTTCCTGCGAAACAAACACAAAACAAGAGGCAAAACCCATTGGAAAATGCTAAGTGTAGAAATCTGCCCAAGTGCATATAGTAGCATGAAAGATTGAGGGCAAACATACCGGGGGAGGGTTTTTAACCCCTATGAAAGGGTGCAAATAATAGGTGTGTCTATTGTGATGAGATTAACATGAAGAAATTGATTTAATATGCCATGATGAACATAGATAAACAAAGTGCAAAAGTGCATGCCACAAGAAAAACTATGCAAACAGTGTAAAGTGGGTGCAAAGACTGATGCAAACAGTAGGGTAAACGAAGTCCAAATGGAGAGAAATGTGAGATGACAGAAGACTTGAGTGTTGTAAAGAAGCAGGAACAAGAATCACTCAAAAAGGAGGTCGGGACAGAAAGTTATGACACCGGAGATTTGGGAAAAATATGGACTGTGCAGAAAATTCAGAACAGTGTACAAAATGGGCTCAAAGAATGATGAATATCTCACAAGATAGAACACCAAAAGAGGAAAGAGTGGATGCTATGGAAAGGTGGGAGTGTTGTGGTGAAACTAGGGTAGAAAGGAGAGTTTAAAACGGGGAAGACAGCAGTTAAAAATGGGGTGGAAAACTCAAGAAAACAGAAGGGTGCAGAACATGGGAGAAAAATAAGTGTAAAAATAGAATGAAAGTGCGAAACTCATAGACAAAAATATGAAAGAAGATGATGAGGTAATGAGCCCAAAACCAAGAAACACAAAGATTATACTTCCCTCTAGAGCCTGGAGTTGAAAGGACGGATCAAGAGTGCCCCACGGCCTCGCACCGGCGACGCAAACATGCCCCCGTCGCAAGAAATCTGAGTTTCAGCAAAGTGCAGAACAGTGTGGTGAAACCTCAAAAGTAGGGGCTTGGAAGAGGGGGAAAAGATATGAGAAATAAGGCAAACATATAATCAACGTGAAGCTAATACTCCCCTCTTCAAGATGGAGTTGAGGGAGGACAAAAAGGATGAAGCATGACTCCGCACCGGCTTGATGAACAGACCCCCGTCGTGGACTTTGTAGCAGAAATCAGCAAACTGTGATGATTTGCCAAAAGTAGGGGCGAAGTTGAGAGGGCAAACGTTGATGAAATTGAGCAAACAAGGAACCAAAATGAAGCTTATACTTCCCTCTTCAGGCTAGGGTCGAAGGGTTGAGTCAACAATCCAGCATGGCTTCGCCGTCGCCTTGGAAACGCGCCCCCGTCGCACAGGAAATCTGGGCAGAGTTATATAGAAAAAGTGGTGAAACCCCCAACTTTCTCCCACGATTCTAGAAGATAGAGTCCACCAAATATCGAGATTTTTGGACCATTCTCGAGATAATAGTCAAGATAAGGCGTAGGAACAAACGAGACTCTTTTTGGTTGAAGATTGTGGAAGTTATGGCTCTTGGAAGAAGCCTCTGGAACTTAATCTGCAGGGTTTTTGGTTGCACGAAAAGCAGAAAAACCTGATATTGCGGCCACAATTTCAGGAGATATAGCGCATTAAAATTTTATTTCTATAAACCAAATTAAAGATAATACAA
The DNA here is from genome assembly GCA_022559845.1 of Amorphophallus konjac. Lineage (NCBI taxonomy): Eukaryota > Viridiplantae > Streptophyta > Magnoliopsida > Alismatales > Araceae > Amorphophallus > Amorphophallus konjac. The sequence continues at coordinate 438,104,306 of CM040122.1, forward strand.
AGGGCTAGAAGTAGAAAAAAATGGGGATCAATTTGGATAAGTATTCTAGAAGTTATGGCCGCTGCAAGATAGGCACATCGCGCAGGTTCGTGGAGATAGAGTCCATAGCAGGCTGGACTCTTATTGGATAAACGGTCGGACGACCGACCGTTAAGGGTTAAACGGTCGTCAACCGTCCGTTTGCAACAATGAACGGCCATTAGCACGACCGTTTAAGGTAGACATTGCGCGACTTTGGAAATTGGATCATTTCTCCCAAACGGTGTAGAATTAGTAAAAGTGGTAGAAGACAAAATTATAGATAACTCAAAAATGAACAACTTTTATGAAGAAAGTAAGATGAGAAAATGATCAGAAGAGAGAGAAAATAGGGCTAGAAGAGAGAGAAAGAATATTGGGACATAGGTGAACAGTGCAGTCTGCCAAAAAATTGTAAATAACTTGAAATCGGTGCAGAACTGGCCAATGACGTAGAAGAAGAAATTGTAGGGATTTGAAAGATGAACAACGTTGGTGAAGGACACATTTTGAATAGAGAAAAGGAAGGTGATGAAAAATGACCATTTTCAAGACTACGCAACGAAAGGGGGCTGAATGCTTGAGGGAAGCCGGCCTAAATGGGCCGTAAGGCGACTTTGAAGGCCAGAAGGTGATAAGATAGGCTCCAGGGCTCTATGAACTAATGATCTCCAAGGTTGAAAGGGAATGGAATAATGAAATGGGCTCGAAATCCATCCAAGAAAGGCTCCAAAATAATGGGTAATTCGGGGCATCAAAATGATGAATAAGAGAAATGACTCAACTTGCAGTCTAAAAACTGGTGTCAACAGCGCCGAAAGATAAGGTTCATTCGTTGGCAAGAAGAAAATGCCAACGCAACGGGGTTTTTTTTTCTCTATCGATTCGGACATAAGGTCCGTAATGGTAATATTGTGTGAGAGCGGGTGGATATGACACGAAGCCCTGCACCGGAAAGGGACTTATTCGTTGGCAAGGGACTAATGCCAGCGCAAGGATAGAGATTTTACCGATTCGGGCGTAAGGCCCACAATGGCGATTTTGCATGAGAGAAGGTGGCTAGGGCACGAAGCCTTACGCCGAAAGATAAGGTTCATTCGTTGGCAAGAAGATAATACCAACGCAACGGGGTTTTTTTTCTCTGTCGATTCGGACGTAAGGTCCGTAATGGTAATATTATGTGAGAGCGGGTGGCTAAGGCACGAAGCCCTGCACCGGAAAGGGACTTATTCGTTGGCAAGGGACTAATGCCAGCGCAAGGATAGGGATTTTGCTGATTCGGGCGTAAGGCCCACAATGGTGATTTTGCATGAGAGAAGGTGGCTAGGGCACGAAGCCTTGCGCCGAAAGATAAGGTTCATTCGTTGGCAAGAAGATAATGCCAACGCAATGGGGTTTTTTTTTCTTCTGCCGATTCAGACGTAAGGTCCGTAATGGCAATATTGTGTGAGAGCGGGTGGCTAAGGCACGAAGTCCTGCATCGGAAAGGGACTTATTCATTGGCAAGGGACTAATGCCAACGCAATGATAGAGATTCTGCCGATTCGGGCGTAAGGCCCACAATGGCGATTTTACATGAGAGAAGGTGTCTAGGGCACGAAGCCTTGCGTCGGAAAAGGACTTATTTGCTGACAAGGAACTAACGCCAACGCAGGGGTGGAGCCATCTTTGCCCGTGCAGATGCCCGTCGATACATAGGGGCGTGCGGACGGGAGACATATGTATATACATATATATATATATATCATTATTAGTATTGTTTTCTCTTCTTTCTCTTTCTTTCTCTCTCTTTTTTCTTTTCCTCTTCTTCTCCTTTTTTATTTTCTTCTCTCTCTTTTTATTTTCTCTCTCTCTCTCTTTTTTTCTCTCCCTTTGTACAAGCGGTTAACATTCTCCAAGGCCTTCCGCCAGCCGTGTAGGTACCCGAGCCTGTACTGCTCAGAGATCGGGCCACCCTCTCCATGTGCAGGCCACGGTCGCCATGGTATCGACGCTGGGTTCCTCCAGTGGACCAATCGTTGATGACGAGTCTGCAGGAATTCATCATCTGATAAAGTACCAGACTCTCCCGATGACATCCTATAAGAAGGCTACCCCCAAAGGTTCGTGTGTGCAAGGCTGATCGCCGGGACACCGCAAAGGCCACCATTTATAGGGGGAACAGAGTCCCCGAAAGTATGAGGACTCCTACTGTCTCAATCAATCTGTGGAAATCGAAGCGACGGATCCCGAAAGTCGTGCCCCCTCGCGGTTATCTCGAGGATGCCGCTTCGTATCCCTAGAAGATCTCATAACCGCCCAGAAGAAAGTAAGTACACGGGAGGAACTTCGAGACTTGCGAAATAAAGGAAGCTTTCTTTCCAATTCAAAATGCAAGGTTTACAGAAAGAAGACTGCCACCTAGGCGAAAACAAAGGAAAGTAGGAAATAAACAAGCAGGGGTACCCTTCTAAGGGCGCACCCTGGATACATCGGCACGTGCCCCAGTCCCAGCGGGCTCACGTGCATCTACAACTCCGACAGGAGGCGACTCCTCACCCAAATCCACGACTTGGTCTCCGGCCATCGAAACATCAGCGGGTGCTCGCTCACCCGGGGTCAGCATCTACCCCTCGGCGCCCGGCTCTACGGAGCCGGGTTCCCCCTCTCCGTCCTCGGCGTCTGAGCCGTAAGGAGTTGAAGGAGGGGGGATGTCCGGGGCCGTGAGGCCAAGATTCTCCTCGGTGGCCTTCACCACAGCACGTCAGCTGTAGCGACCCGAGAATCCGATTACCGGGAAGGCCCGATAATCCGAGACTCGAACCGCCGCCCATGAGCCGGGAGGGCTCGGAAGGGCTAAAAGGAGTGTGGAGGCACAAAGAAATAGGAAATAAAGCAGGACAATCCAACAATTAACAGAAATAAATAAACAACTATAGCTACAACAGAGTCCAGTCCAACAGAAAGTACAGTCTAAAGCAGTAAAATGTACCATATGCCAAGTGAACACTCGGCCCGGCGAGCTGGCAACTGAGAACCTCCGCCCCGCACCCTCGAACCGCGAGGAAGAACCGCTACACCCAACGGTCCTTGAGTCACAAGACTCGGGGTAAAGACCGTTGTACGCAACAGCACAAGGCCGTTAATTTAGTCCAATCTCTAGGTCTAAAACCACGGTAGCACAAGTACCGAGACAGCTCACGAGCCGCCAAGACCACTCCCTCGGGAAGAGAACACAAGGGACTAAGGCCACCCTCACGGGCCACACGGAAAACACAGAAGCACGATTCCCAGGGCAGCACACAAGCCGCCACGACGATTTCCCATCTTGTAGCAAGCGGGAAACCTCCAGCCCCAGGCCGGATAACTGGACTCGCAGTCCAAGGCCAAGCACATGGCCCACATGGGAATTGCCTTCCAAAGGAAACCCACGACATGCGGGGGAGACCCCACCGCACACCCACCGATGCACGGTGACTCGATCATGCGTAACACGAAAGTCCGAAACACGTGGGGTCACCCGGACCCACCACACCTACGGGCACGCTAATCGAGGCAACACGGTCCCTCCCGACACCCCAAAAACACAGACACAGAACCCATGGGGTGTCCGGGATACTCACAAGGCCGGAGGTCGACCACTGGGTCACAACCGGGTCGACCGGAGACCAAAACAACATAATCGGAGTGCTAAAAGGTCACCTGGACCCTTAAGCTCGTGACACGCAAAACGAGGTAAGTGGGACAACCTATGGACACCCAAAGACACGGTCACGGAACTCCACGGGGTGTTCGAGACACTCACGAGACCTAAAGTCAACCACTGGGTCACAACCGGGTTGACCGGAGGTCAAAACAGCGCAAACAGGAACCAGAACATGGTAGTGGTCACCTGGTGACCGCGACCAGATAGTGGTCGACCGGGGACCGCGACCAGATGGTAGCGGTCGACCGGAGACAGCGACCATGCTGTCACGATCACCTCGAGACTGCGACTAGCCACGCGTAACCCCGCTGGTAGCGGTCGCCCGAGGACCGCGACCAGATAGTAGCGGTCATCCCATGACCGCGACTAGACCAAAGCGGTCTATCGCACGACCGTGACGCTCGAAGGCCTCCTCGACCAAAACACAAAGGATGAACGCGGTTCTCCCAAGACCGCGACCAATGAACGCGGTTTCTGGTGGACCGCGACCATTTCGGAAAACCGATAACGGCGGGAAAACCCCAAAAATCCACGCCACGCCCTCAAACATCCACGGATGAGGGGGGAAACATAGGGGAAGCCCCCAAATAACCCCTAGCATGCATCTACGGCCTCGGATCGGCCAGAAACGCAATGAAACGGGAGATCGGCCCACAAGCCCTAAAACATGGATTTTGCCCAAATCACCCCGTTTGGCCTGCTCGGCTCACCGTAGCCTACGAAACTTGCGGGAAAGAAAGTGCACGAGCTGGGGGTCCATCACCCTACCTCCACCGAAGATTTCACGCACCGTGGACGCTGATCCACGAAGAAAACGCCGTTGAAGCCTCGCCGCTCCACGAACTCACGGCCGAGCTTCACCGCACCCTCGAGCCTCGATCCTCGACCCATCCTCGCCGTCCTCCTCGCCCGCATCGCCCCGCCTCGCCCCCGCCTCGGTCCGTCGGCCGCCGGAGAGGAGAGAGTGAGAGGAGAGAGTGGGAGAAGAGAGAGAGGGTGAGAGTGAGAAATGAGAGGAAGAGAGAGGGTGGGGGGGTATATATAGGAAAATCTAAAAAATCAGAAAAATCCCAAAAAATAGAAAATCACACCCTTGCGATCCTCGGAACGCACCGATCGCAACGGTACCACACTCGCCTAGGTGAACGGCCCGGTTCACCAGCAACGAGGTTCCGAAGGGAAAGTCGAAACCCACGCCGGGAATCGGAAAACACACGCGGAAAAAGCCGCGGAACGCCTCCGGGCCTCCGAAACGACTCCGGATCGCGCCGATCCGAACACGAAAGATGTCCGAAATGAAATTTCGGACACAACAGAGTCAGACGCTCAGAGAAACCAGATCTGGGACCCACGAACGAGGATCCGAAAAAACCCAGGACATTACAGCCCTCCCCCTTTAAAGGAATTTCATCCTCGAAATTCAGGACCAAGCACGAAGTCATAGGGGAAGAACACCGAACCAACAGAAAACGCTGTCAGAGCCCCAGTACAGAAACCTCGATTCTCATGAAAACACCGGTCCTGAGGGACACAGCCAGACTTACAATCACAAGCAACACCTCGCTCCTCGCGCCGAGCACACTGGCCAACAGAGCAGGCATATACCAAAGGACACAGTCCGGCATCACCTCAGACAACGCGAGAATCCATCATGGCACTGCAGCCACAATCTTGCTCACCGAGGAATCACAACCCTCGACACGAGCAACAACTACCGATTCATCCAATGGTCGGCAGACAAATCGCACATCAGCTTCGCAGCCAGCTGACAGGTCGCACACCCTCCTCAAGGGAGCAACCAAAACAGAGCCTCCACCAGCTCAAGCAGTCCTCTCCGCAGACCGCAACCAGAACATCGGCTCAGCACCAAGAAACACCTCACACATGGCAATCCGAAAGCCGGACATAACACTGTGCCAACTCTTGTCAGAAGACAAACTTCGACAAAGTCCAGATCCCATCCGGAAAGGCACATCACAGAAACGACCACCAAAGGTCTCGCTGGCACATGGCTCTCGCCACGCTCGAGCCCCAACAACCAGCATCTTCTGTCTCTGAAAAGACCATCCACTGGTCACCAACTGCTCGTCAACGGGAAACCTCCGCTTGCTCAGCTTCTTCCTTCTTTCCTGGTCCTCGACCGGGTCCAAAAGAAACATTCCAAACCTCGGCAAGCCATCCGTCGACTCACACACAGACTGATGCCGCATCTCGAGCTGCACTCCTCTCGGACACCGCATCCGAGCTCGAACATCGCTCCAACTCGACCCTCTCGGGGAGCACGACGAAACCAAATGACGGATCCTGGTGTCTTCAATCATCACCTCACTGGACTCAGACTTACAGAGAATCATCCCATGCTGGTCACCAAACCAGGGATAACCATTGCGACACCAACGTCCTATCAAGGACCATCCTCCGACGCCCATCTCACAAAAGACCTCCGCCCACAGGCGTCACTCATCCATCTGGTCTCATCAAATCCTTTGATCAATGCAAGTGGACACCTGTCAATCCCGATTCTGCCCTTACCACAAAGCCACGGGACACCACCTGAACAGTGCTCACGGGTCCCTAAGCAATAAACATCTTACCGTCACAATCCGACAAGACCGTAGAACTAACAGACACTGATGTGGTCGGTCACACGGTTAGGCTCACCAGCCACTCATAGCCGTCAACCAGGACCCATAGTCTGCCAGAGACCACTTCCCCAAAAATGATCTCATCCGAGGACACGACTGGGAACACAAGTCGGGCGCCAAGCCACCGACTCTGACCAACACGTCCTCGACCTCCGTCAGGTGACATCCTCAACAACCTCATCCAGGTCTAACACTAACGCCTGACACGGCTTCCAACACAGGAACAGGGTACTCATGCGGCGCACTAGTCAGCACTTTTCCCCAACACTCCATCCTGCCAGTGCCAACAACCATAATACCTCGAGCAACGGCACGGCAACAACACGTTTCACACCGAGGAACCCATCCTCCGATGCTCAACGTAAACTCAGGAATCCGCCCGTAGCAACCAACGCTACGATCCTGAACCAGTGGGTTATGGGCCCACCACGCTTCCGCTGCGCACTCAAATCCGCGCGCACAGCCGAGAAAGCAAACACCGCCCAACCAGCACTCATCCTTCCGGAACAGCGCCAGCACCCTCACACGACAAGGGAATGGGCACAACTTCTCACAGGCAACCACCCTGCCAAGACAAGGAGCACGTCTCGCACGGACTTCATGGCACACAAGGCCAACCAATCCGAACACACAATGCAAGACGATGATCCTTAGCCGAACGCAATCTCTCCAACCAAAGGAGAAACCAGCGCACTTTCGACCAACGGAAGAACTCCACGCTCGACCTGACCTCGAACCTCGTGCACGCTGGAAACAGCACCATCCAGCACCAAGGAAAACCATCACTTCCATCAGGTCAGTGCCTCCGACACACTCGACGAGTGTCACGTCGGACCACAATCACAGCATCTCTCGATGCATCACCGCTGCAATTCCTCGAACTGCAACACGGCATGCCAAGAGCCGCAACACGAGCCATAACAACAACCGCCGATGCTCATCCTCGAGTCCCGAACTCGCCGCGGAGCCTTCACATCTCAAACCAACTCCAGGGCGAACAAACCCCATTCGCACACAAGAGAGCAGGAGCAAGACTTACTGGGACACCACAGCCCAATCCTGCCTCGAAATCCATAAAACAATCGGGACCGACACGTCATTTCTGACGCCACAGAGCACGACAAGGACATCAGGCTCGACAAATCAGCAGCTCACCGAGAAGACATTCCGCTCACCGGAGTGCACTTCTCGATTAGAACACCCGCTCTGCCACCTTAAACCACGACCTGAAAATCTCAGGGGCTGGATAAATCTCAAGCTGGAGTGGCCAAAACCGACAGCAGCTCCCTCAGAGCGCGCTCACGGCCACTTAACCACGAACAGTCCTCTCCAGCCACCTGACCACGCCACAGATTCCTTGAACGCAGCACCGCGAACTCACGCCTGCCATCAACCTCTGCCCAACGCAGCACAACCAGGGCCACCACCGATGAGGGAGAAGGCTCTCGACCTCGATCCTTAGACCCCATGCTGGCACGAAAGCCGCGGACAGCAACCACCTTCACAGCGCCGCACAGCGCACTCAAGCTCTCAAACGAGAAACTAGGCGGAAAGCGAACACAAAACCCTAAGCCAGCTGCCGACTGTACTGGACCTTACGGACACTGATCACTGCAATATTTCGAATTCCTATGTACGTCCACAACCACCGCTCTGATACCAGCTGTAGCGACCCGAGAATCCGATTACCGGGAAGGCCCGATAATCTGAGACTCGAACCGTCGCCCACGAGTCGGGAGGGCTCGGAAGGGCTAAAAGGAGTGTGGAGGCACAAAGAAATAGGAAATAAAGCAGGACAATCCAACAATTAACAGAAATAAATAAACAACTACAGCTACAACAGAGTCCAGTCCAACAGAAAGTACAGTCTAAAGTAGTAAAATGTACCACATGCCAAGTGAACACTCGGCCCGGCGAGCTGGCAACTGAGAACCTCCGCCCCGCACCCTCGAACCGCGAGGAAGAACCGCTACACCCAACGGTCCTTGAGTCACAAGACTCGGGGTCAAGACCGTTGTACGCAACAGCACAAGGCCGTCAATCTAGTCCAATCTCTAGGTCTAAAACCGCGGTAGCACAAGTACCGAGGCAGCTCACGAGCCGCCAAGACCACTCCCTCAGGAAGGGAACACAAGGGACTAAGGCCACCCTCACGGGCCACACGGAAAACACAGAAGCACGATTCCCAGGGCAGCACACAAGCCGCCACGACGATTTCCCATCTTGTAGCAAGCGGGAAACCTCCAGCCCCAGGCCGGATAACTGGACTCGCAGTCCAAGGCCAAGCACATGGCCCACATGGGAATCGCCTTCCAAAGGAAACCCACGACATGCGGGGGAGACCCCACCGCACACCCACCGATGCACGGTGACTCGATCATGCGTAACACGAAAGCCCGGAACACGTGGGGTCACCCGGACCCATCACACCTATGGGCACACTAATCGAGGCAACACGATCCCTCCCGACACCCCAAAAACACAGACACAAAACCCATGGGGTGTCCGGGATACTCACAAGGCCGGAGGTCGACCACTGGGTCACAACCGGGTCGACCGGAGACCAAAACAACACAATCGGAGCGCTAAAAGGTCACCTGGACCCTTAAGCTCGTGACACGCAAAATGAGGTAAGTGGGACAACCTCTGGACACCCAAAGACACGGTCACGGAACTCCACGGGGTGTCTGAGACACTCACGAGACCTAAAGTCAACCACTGGGTCACAACCGGGTTGACCAGAGGTCAAAACAGCGCAAACAGGAACCAAAACGTGGTAGTGGTCACCTGGTGACCGCGACCAGATAGTGGTCGACCGGGGACCGCGACCAGATGGTAGCGGTTGACCGGAGACTGCGACCATGCTGTCACGGTCACCTCACGACCGCAACTAGTCACGCGCAACCCCGCTGGTAGCGGTCGCCCGAGGACCGCGACCAGATAGTAGCGGTCATCCCATGACCGCGACTAGACCAAAGCGGTCTATCGCACGACCGCGATGCTCGAAGGCCTCCTCAACCAAAACACAAAGGATGAACGCGGTTCTCCCAAGACCGCGACCAATGAACGCGGTTTCTGGTGGACCGCGACCATTTCGGAAAACCGAGAACGGCGGGAAAACTCCAAAAATCCACGCCACGCCCCCAAACATCCACGGATGAGGGGGAAAACATAGGGGAAGCCCCCAAATAACCCCTAGCATGCATCTACGGCCTCGGATCGGCCAGAAACGCAATGAAACGGGAGATCGGCCCACAAGCCCTAAAACATGGATTTTGCCCAAATCACCCCGTTTGGCCCGCTCGGCTCACCGTAGCCTACAAAACTTGCGGGAAAGAAAGTGCACGAGCTGGGGGTCCATCACCCTACCTCCACCGAAGATTTCACGCACCGTGGACGCCGATCTACGAAGAAAACGCCGTTGAAGCCTCGCCGCTCCACGAACTCACGGCCGAGCTTCACCGCGCCCTCGAGCCTCGATCCTCGACCCATCCTCGCCGTCCTCCTCGCCCGCATCGCCCCGCCTCGCCCCGTCGGCCGCCGGAGAGGAGAGAGTGAGAGGAGAGAGTGGGAGAAGAGAGAGAGGGTGAGAGTGAGAAATTAGAGGAAGAGAGAGGGTGGGGGGGTATATATAGGAAAATCCGAAAATCGGAAAAATCCTAAAACATAGAAAATCACACTCTCGCGATCCTCGGAACGCACCGATCGCAACGGTACCACACTCGCCTAGGTGAACGGCCCGGTTGACCCGCAACGAGGTTCCGAAGGGAAAGCCGAAACCCACGCCGGGAATCAGAAAACACACGCGGAAAAAGCCGCGGAACGCCTACGGGCCTCCGAGACGACTCCGGATCGCGCCGATCCGAACACGAAAGATGTCCGAAACGAAATTTCAGACACAACGGAGTCGGACGCTCCGACAAACCAGATCCGAGGCCCACGAACGAGGATCCGAAAAACCCGGGGCATTACATCAGCCCTCCCGGAAGCCATGATCACGGGCTGGCCCATAGAACTCTAAGGCCGCCTTCGTCAGCTCGTCTCGGTAAGTCGAGGAGGAGCAAAAATTCTCCACAGCTTCCTTGCCAGCCGAGGACAGGGACATACGCAGCCTGGCGAGCTCTGCCTCGACCTCCTAGGCACAGGCTGATAAGTGTCCATTTTCTATAGTAATTCATGGCATGTACACCATTTTATGTGCATATAATTAGGCAATTATGTCTATTTCATAGTTAACCTCAACTCCGCATTTAAATTAAAACTTTCACGTAAATTAATTAATTTGATGATATTATTTAATAAATTAAAGTTGAGGGTCATGGGCATTAATTCTTCATTGCATAACTATGAGCATTTGAGATTTATGTGCATATTATGATAATTTTTATGGACTAGATTACACTTATGTGTGTGCAGGACACCGAAGGCAATTGCAAAAGAAGTCGGGGGTAAAACTGTCATCACCACTTTGACCAAGTCAAATAAAGAATTCAAAATATGTTAGTTGGAGGGAAAAGAAAGTTCAAAATTTTGAATTCAAAGTTTGAAAAGAAGGAATTCAAAGTTTAAGTTTGAAAAGGAGGAAAAGGACATTCAAAGTTTAAAATAAAGGAGAGACATGATGAGCCTTGGGAAATGAGATGCCCAAAGTCCAAGAAAGGGGCTGCCCACCTCCTTTTCTTTTTCCCCATACATCATCTTCTACCTAAATCTCAGCCATCCATCTCCTTTTGATAGAATCTCCACCCTCCATTGACCCAAGTTCTTCTTTTGGCAATTCTCTCCCTCTCCCACCTATACCTTAGGTCACCAGTTTCTCCCCCTTCTGCTCCTATTCTTCTCATGTGTTCTTCATGAAAGTTCTTCATTTTTAAATGATCTACAATATCTTATTCTTCGTCATTTTCTAATTATCTCTAGTTTTCAAGTTATTTCTTATTTTTCACTATGCTATCTTGTTCATCTATGAATCAGTGTTCCTCTCTGTTTTTCCTATTATTTCTTCCTCTTCCTTCTATTTTCTTGTTGTGTATGTGATTTTGATGCTTACAAAATGACTTTGTTGCTTGGCCTTGTGCTTGTATGGTTATTTATGTCTTCATGTGCGTGAACTCTTTATCCTCTTACTATGAAGTTTGAAATTGTTGTGGAGATGATTACAAAATGGTGTTATTGTGATATCATCATGTGATGCATTTGTGACTCTAGAAGGCTCATATGTGCTTTGATGTTAGCACATTGTATATACACTTGGTGAGATTGCTTTGTACTCAATGAGAAAGCTTTTGTGGAAAACATGCTGGGATAAATGTCATATTGAGCCTCATGTTATGCATGTGTACTTCGGTAATGCTAAATGAATGATTGAGATGTAAATACCATTGTTTGCCCCCAAGGTAATGATGTATGGCTCAAAGAGTTTTAATGATGTCAAATGTAATATTGCTAAATGGCTTAATGATTTAATCTGATTGATTTGATGAGTTCATGGTTTATGAAATGGGAATGTTCATGATTCATTGTTGGTTTGTGATTAGAATTCCTACATAACTTTGTGTTGAAGTGTTGATATCATTGTCATGTGGAGTTGGTATAATCTCAGCATTTGGACTTGCCGAAACATGGCAAACTTATTGGAGTGATGCTATACTCTTCTGACACATTTGTCAATAGTTTTTGGAAACCCGTGGGTTGAGGAAAACACTGCCACTTGTGTACGTCCTTTACAAGGTCACATTACAAAGTGGTTCGGATTGATAAATATATGCACTCAGTTATATGCGCTGACTTGTGCATAAACTCCTCATGGATGGTCAATGGAGTTCATAAATATATGCCTTTCCGTCCGACAGGTAAGAACATGGTAAAAGCCACAAGGGTAAGATTCTTTTATCATTCATGGATTCATGACTTACTGAGAAATGCATGAGTGGATTTGTACTATGAATGCCAATACAAATCTAACTTTCTTGTGGTATTCTTGCAGGTTAGAAGGATTTCTAACACCCAATTTATAATGGCAAAACCCCGGTGTGGTTGTATGTTTTGTTTCTAGTTCATTGGGCGTTTTTGGAATCAAATAGGCTTGTCGACACCTGGTATCGACACCATTTTCTCAATGTTCTGCCCGGTTTGAATTTCCATCAGTCAGGAAGTTGGTGTCGACACCCACTCGACTTTGAACTGGCCAGCAGTTTTCTGCTATGGGCCATGACCTGGTGTCGACACCTGGTGTCGACACCACCTGTGAACTGCCCTGGCCAGCAGTTTTCTGCTATGGGCCTTGAGCTGGTGTCGACACCTGGTGTCGACACCACCCGTGTATTACACTGGCCGGTAGTTTTCTGCTATGGCCTTAGTCCCGGTGTCGACACCACCCGTGTATTACACTGGCCGGCAGTTTTCTGCTATGGCCTTAGTCCCGGTGTCGACACCAGGTGTCGACACCTGTGCCCCGCCGTGAAAGATGACTTTCGTGCCGACGCACCAAAAGTCCATCAAACCCTGTCAAACATCCCTCAAATCACTCCGTAATTTGTGGATCTGGTCCCTAAGCTGTCTCTTGACCGTCCCAAACTCATATATACTTCTCCTTGGGTCAAAAACCCCAATTAAGATGTTAGATCTGAAATATTTTCTCTTGTTCTAACCCTTGTGAGTGCAGGGACGCTGCTGCAGCTCTAGGGCTTCTTCCACAACGTTTTGGGTGTGAAAGTGAAAGGAAGAAGGCTCCTTCCAAGTCTCCAAACGATCTAGGTGTAAAAGCTAAAGGAGGGGCGTGTGCATTTGCTGGAGGAGGAAGAGAAGGTTGCAAGAGATCATCTCTACGACCATGAGTGCAGAATGAAGGGCAGATGTGGCTAGTCTCCACCAAGTACTGTTAAGATGGTAGAATCTGCAGCGGCATCGACCTCTACTCCCTGGTTCATGATCTCTAGAGCTCCTTTCCACCTTATCTCAAAGCTTGGTTGAAGATGAAGAGGGGGATCTCTAAACCATTCATTTCCATATTCTTGTTAGAGATTAGCTTAAAGTTTGGGAATATTATTTCTATCTATTCTTTCAGGTGAAGAAGAAAATGAAAGAAGGAAAAGAGGAGCGCCTCGAGGAGAGGAAGAAGATGATGTTGAAATTGTGAACATCCATCAACGAGTCAAGGAGAACCAGATTTTGTTGAAGAAGGGGGAGCTTTATTCTTGATGCATCTTTCTAGCTTCCATCTATAGAATTTATTTGGGGGGTCATAGCATATATATGTCTTCGTTTCATATACATCTGAAAAAATACTTTGTGTGGGTGTTCGGAGAAAGGGTTCTCCGAGTGTTTATGTTGACGTGTGTGCGTCGATTTGTGCGGAGTATATCTGCGTGTGTGCTTGGACGTATTTTGGGGTGTGTTCCCCATGTGTGGTTGGGAGTTTACTCCCGTGTGGTTGTGTAGGCATCGCCCTACGTGTGTGTGTTGGAGCTTGGCTCCGTGTGTGTGGGGGGATTTATCCCCGGGCTATTTTTACAGTAGTGAAGCCTCACCGGTTTGGTGAGGGGTGGACGTAGGGAGCCCGTCGTGGTCCCGAACAACCTTAAAAATTCCCGTGTCTTGTGGTTTGATCTTTGTGATTGTGTGCTCACTATCTTATCTGTTTATGCAATCGTGTGAGCTCGGTGAGATTGAGTGAATTAAGTTTAAATTTGTTTAGATTAAATTAATCAATCTTATCAATCTTGTTAATTCCGTTGTGCGCTAGTTTATGTTTTTATTTGGACATAGTTTTCAGTAGAAGGATCTATTCACCCCCCCTCTAGATCCGTGTTCCTGCACTACGGGACCCAACAATTGGTATCAGAGCGAGACTCTGTTGTCCCTAGATCTTGCGATCTACAGAGTGATCCCAATGTATTCTACAATCATGAATTTTTCTGCTGAACATATCTCAATGAATTGTTTGCCAATCTTTACTGGTTCGAACTTTAATTCATGGCTAGGCAAACTGTGTGTGGTGATCAATTCTATTAATCCTAGTCTTTGGAAATTGATTTATCATGGTCCATACATATTACCTCTAGATGAGACCAAGTGGTCTAATCAGGATAAAATGATACATCATGATAATGCTACTGTTTTTAGTTTATTGAAAGCTTCCGCGAGTACTAACAAGTATCCATTTGTATCTTCTTGTAGGACGGCAAAGGAGCTTATGGATCGGTTGATCAAAGCTCAAGATAAGGAAAGGCAAAAATGTCTCATGGCCGATGATGCTGATCAACAAAGTGACGAAAATGTAGAAGAGGTAAATTCTGATTCTGAAGAATTTACTCTTGATGATCGTGTTGATGCTTATGATGAGTTGGAAAAATAATATAAGAAAGTCAAGTCGGAAAATAGAAAATTAAAAAAGAAATCTGAAAACATGCTCCATGAAAATGGATCTTGTGATAAATGTTCTGAGCTTGATAACTTCAATGAACTTTTAGAGCATGATGTTGAATGTCACAAATAAACCATTGCTTGTTTGAGAAATGAAAATGTTGCCCTCAAGAATAAAATCGATCAATTGGAGAAAACTGAAAAAGATCTAAGAAACAAAATGGAATCAAACTCTATTGATCAAGATATTTGCAATGAATTGATTATGAATGATAAACTTACAAATGAAAATGAAGAACTTAAAAAGGAGAATAGTGCGATGCTAATTCAGATCTCCCTGCTTGAAAGTAGATTAAAAATCATAAAAATCTTGAAAAGGGGAAATCTGTGATTGTTGATGAATCTGATAAAATGCATATGCTTGAACAAGAAATAGCTAACTATGAATTACACATTGCATCCATTGAATCTGAAATTGTTGACCTGAATGCATCCTTGTCTAAGTTTGTAAATGGGAAAGAAAATTTGAACATGATATTGGGGACTAAGGTGAATTTCCAAAGAGAGGGGCTGGGCTATAATCCTGTGAATAAAAAGAATTTTGAAAACAAAGTCTATACATCATTTGTCCATAGTTCATACATAACCAGCACATCAAATGGGTCTCCAAATCAATCTGCTCCTCAAACAACAAAGAGATCAATTAAAAATCTGAAAAAGAAACAAAACCTGCATCAAAAGGCTAAAAATGTTGTTGGTGTCACGATGAATGCCAAGAAAAATCATGTTGCACACACACATGCATCCATAAAGAAAATCTCTTATTTTTATTGTGGTGAACTTGGTCATATGATGCATGATTACCTTTTGATGAAATCTGAAGATCTTGAAGCATGCAAGAAAATGAATGGCTTCACAAAGTCAAGAAAGTTTTTGAACACAAAAAGAACTTTTGATAACTTTTATGTTCATGCAAGAAGACCATTTGAAAGATTTGCTCCATTGAACTGTTTTCATTGTGGAAAGTTCGGTCACAGGATGAACAATTGCTTTAGTTTGAAAAATGATAACATCACTATAAACCCACAGAAATTCCATGCTCACTCTTACAAGAAAAATATGAAGATTTTTTGTTGTTGTCATTATTGTGGTGAGTTTGGGCATACCATGCGTGATTGCTCCTTAATGTATTTTGATGATATATATGCCTAAAGACTGTGGAAGGCACCCACTAGAGGTGCAACTAATCATCCGGGACCCAAGAAGGTTTCGGTACCCAAAACTATTGAATGAGAACTCTTGTTGCATGATTACCTTGAGGCCAAGAGGAAGGTTTAAAGTCGACTTGGCCAGCTCTGGTGTGATGCCTTGGTAAACATGGGCTTGTCCTTGAGTTGATACGGATTTGTAAGTTGGTTGTTCATACTTTGTGCACATTGATTGGGTGAATTCTCAGTTCATACTGCTGGAAATTAAGTCTCTAATATGCCGTTTTGAAGAGGCAGTCTTGTGTGTTTTATGTGCATCAACCTTGTCTACACATGTGGTTAGACTTGGTCCTTCATGTGCATTGACCTGTGCTACACATGGACAGACCTGGGTTCTTCATGTGTTTAGTCTTGTGCTTTATATGCATAGACTTGACTCTTTACATTGTTGGACTAAACTTGAAATTTCTGAATTGAACTTTGAACTCATATCAGCTTGAGTGAATCACTTGTATTGATAGCTGCAACTCATCATACTTACTTGCAGCTCATAGGAGATTGTCTTGTGGAAGAAAAGTATTGAAATTGGCTTTCTCATTTGTATTGAATTGAGATTGATATGAAATTGAGTTTCTGATATTACAGGTTGAGAGAGATAGTCTTATGTGATGAAAAGTCTTGAAGTTAGTTTCTTCATAAGCATTGGCTTAATATTGACATGAATTGAGCTCTTTAAAGTGCAGGTTTGATTATGACCACCAGCCCTTGAAATCATGGTAAGAGTTCAATGTTTGAATGTATCTACATGTGTCTAGATTGAGTGTAATTCATGTATAGTATTTCTGGGCTCAGATTAACTGTCTTAGGCAGTTTTGCTTGTTTCCTCAGTCAGTGTCGACACCTACACACTGGGTGTGCTTTTTTGTTAAGGGACAGAACTTGCTGAAGTTGGTGTCGACACAAGGTGTCGACACCTAGTCTGGCAGATCCGGAACGGGTCTACGTATTGGGTTTCGAAATGCCCATCTTGAGGTCCGATTGGGTTGAGCTTTTACCCCATTACTCTTAGGGTTTCTCTTCTTATTCTAAAGGAGTTTTGGAAGGGTTTTGGCATGGGGTTCTTGGTCTTGCCATATCCTTATATGCTGGCATTTATAAGATGCGAATTTGGGGTTTCAAGGGAACTCTTTTGGCTGATATCGTTCTATTTCTTGTAGGAGAGAAAGAAAGGAGCTCAAGAGGACTTCAACGCCAGATTTGATCTACTTTCATTGGAATTTGGAGTTTCTTGATGAAGAAGATAGCAAGGGGAATAAAGTGAAGAATTTGAGGATGTCAACAAAGGTAACTCAAGGCAAAGGTGAGAAAATAAAATATTTGGTTGAAGTTCTTTGGTCTTGATGCCAGTGCCATCTCTTGACAGATAGTGATTATGAAATTTTGAATACCCTTTGGTTACTTTTGACAATGTGGAAAATAAATGCTTGGCTGAAAAGAATTGAAAAATCTGAGAAGTATATATGAGAATGTAGCCATTGAATGCCTTTTTCAAGTGGAATTGCTTGTGTATGTGTGAAACCATCTAAAATTTCTGGTATATCAAAATGTGTTGCCGGAATGGTAGGTTAGACCTATAAAAAAGGCATCACTTTGCGAGAGCTGGGCCTTCGGACCAAAATCTCCGCCTCGTACCAGAATTCAAAAAATTGAATGGTTGGTTCTGGATGAATTTTACACTGTCATTCAATGCTCATGTGTTTGCTAAACCCCCGATGTCATATGGGAATGCATTATATTTTTCCGATCATCATTTTAATGACTACATGGTATATAAAATGGTGACATGTGGAAGGGCAGGTCAAGCTTGTCTGAAAGTTATCACCATGCGTGAGAATGTGCCTCCGCCCGGTACCATGAATCATCTATGCATATGGCATCAAACTTAAATGAATTTTCTGAAATCATGCATTGATTAAGGGGGAGTCTTGCAAGCTGAAAATTTTTAGATTGATGTTTTTCCATTCTCTCAGCATGCTGATGTTATTCTGTGGCTGAACATTTTGAGGACTGAATTTGACCAATGTTCCGTGGCCCTTACCAATGTGCTACTCATCCTTTTGGATAATGTAGATATATATTTTTCCTCTCCTCTCTCTAAGAATCAGGGCGCATCAAGTGCGTGGACCAATGCGTAATGGGCAAATAACGAAAATGAGAGGAAAGTAGAGAACAAAAGAAAGGATCGTGATCGCCACCAAGGCACCGCACGTGACCCGCACGCCGTACCTTGGAAAGGAGGGAGCTGCAGCGCTGGAGAGATGAACGGTTCTTTAGGAACCGCTTGACTTGACGCAGTCTTACGACAGACTGTCCTTGTACGCTGCAAAGGAGGCGGGAGGAGCTGCTGCCGTGGGACGGACGGTGGACGGTAGACTGCACTCCAAGGAAGAACGGTCGTCAATGAACCGCACCACACGTTGAACGGCCAAAGGGAAGCCGCTCGATCCCTTCACGCAGCAAGCTGACAAGGGTTCGACCTCCACCCTCTCCGACCGGCCAGAGGGGATGGGCCTCGTGCTGATGAAGTGCTGACCTGCAAAACAGTGTAAAGACACAAGAGAAACACCCAAATTAGAACTAAAAGACGTAGTACATGTTCACATAAGGAGGATTAAGCATAAATTAATGAAAAAGGGAATACCTGGGGGATTTTAAACCCCTAGGGTGACAAAAGCATGGGTGGATGTGTGCATGGAAATGAAAACGAGGGAAGACGTGGGGGAAAAGCAATGCATGCAACAGACGACGAAGAAATCGAGAGACGACACTATGACTCAACACGCGGACTACTCCCTGAACCGGAGGCTCGTAAGGACGTAGAGAGCCTCCCTCCTTGGTGCTAGGTCGCTCAGGAATGCGGCAGGGCTTCGCCGTCGACCAAAAATCTCCCCCCTTTCGACGTCCGGCCACTAGGGTCTATTTATAGAGCCTAGAAAGCCAGCCTCGAAATTAGGGTTTTTAGGTATTTTCAGGTCGAGATTATAAAAGATAAATCATAGATATTATCATAATCTCTTATACAGTCGAAACGACATCAAAAATGGTTAATTATCCACGGAGAAATCGTCAAAATAAACTGGGGATAAAGCCATGAATAAAAGAGATAAAAGTCTGTTGAAAAGCCTCATCCGACGGGATGAGCGGTCTTACGATAGACCGCGCAACATTTGGGCGGTCTGGTTCAGACCGTCCAAGCTGTCGGTGGAAATTCAGATAATCAAAAAATCAACCCAATTATCTCTCTAACTGGCCGAAACGCCCGCCGTTGGACCCTCAAAGGTGAACGGTTCTAGTGAGACCGTTCTAGTGTAGAGCGGCCAATAGCCAACCGTTTCACCCTGTCGGTGATAATTCGGATAATTGGATAATTATCTGAGAAGATGGGCGTGCGTAGGACTCTGAGGTATAGGCGGTTGTAATAAGCCCGTCCATTGGTTTGAACGGTCCTAATAGGGCCGCACCACAGCCTGTCGGTGAATATTCAGAAAAGACCTCAGAAATTAACAAAATGTATGAACGGTCCATATTCAACCGCTCATCATCTGAACGGCTGAGGTTGGGCCGTGTATGCTATGAAACGTTCAATTGACCAAAGCCAAGGCCCATTAAGCCCTGAATCACCACGGACTTCACCAAGGAGGGAGACGACCCATAAAATGAGCCCAAGACGTGCCCCAAAAAAAGGCTCAATGAATGATGGACAACTCGAGGCATCAACTAATGGGAGTAAGAGAAACGACTCAAATTATCCGTATAAAACGGGTGTCAACAGATGCCCCTCCTTAACGTCCTCTTTGCAGGGGAGTGAGCGGAGGTGAAGCGGAGGTGACATGGAACATGGAGGTGGAGCGAAAATGCAGCGGAGTGGACCGAAAAAGCGGGCGTTAAGGTAAAACGACACCCGTTCTTACCAACAAGTGATGAGAATCTTCCAGAAAACCTTGAACCAAACGCCGGGAATAGTTAACTGAAAGTGACGCCAAATCTGGAGAAACTAAACTAAATAAAACAAATCGCCAAGACCGACCTCATGGGGGACACAATCCCGCGGTCCAATGAGGGGGCCATAAAAGAAAAAAGGCTAAAGCTCCAGACGGGGACCTTTCAATCAACCGGACCAAACGAATCGACCAAAGAAAACCTTCGAATTCAGAGTGGAATTAGTTCCTCTTACTCGAGCGTCCGAACACATAGCTGACCATTACCGACGGGACATTTCTTAAGCAAACCATGGGGCATGAAAGCTCAAAAGGATGCGTATGATGCATGCTGGGCTAAAATAAAGGAAATCGTTAAAACAAATGCCAAGAAAGATTAAAATATAAAATATTCAAGAGTAGTATTGCTAAGTTGGGAACGTCAGAGTCAAGATACCGTCCGCAACCACAGCGTGCGGATAGAACCGTCCTCCTCGTGACATCCCAACTTAACGGCCTATCTGAAGGTTAGGTACATGAGCCTGGATCATCATCGTTTTTGTTGAAGGGGAATATCAGATCCGAGGACACGTAGATAACCTGTCGGCTCTTGAAATAATATAACATAATACCATATAATTAATGCAATAAGGGATTAGGGATAGAAGGCCATACCTGACTTACCTGTGCAGGCGAAACGGCGAGACTGGAGGAAATGATGCTGCATAAGATGGTTAAGAGATAATTTCCAAAGAAAATATCAATATTCATGATCTAAATACACCATCCAGATAAACGGCCTTATTGTAACCGTGCAATATTCCAAACGGCTCTATGTTAACCGTGTATACCTGACCTTTAAACGATTCTAAAGGGGCCGGTTGCCAGGGATGAACGGTCCACATAATACCGTTTATGATAGAACGGCTCTATGAGAACCGCTCGGGCCTGGAATTTCAACCGACTTAAAGTTAACGGTCACTAGTGATGTACGGCCAAATAGGAACCGCCCAACGGACAAACGGTCTAATGATAGACCGTCCTTCTCTGTAACCTCGAAAAATTGAAACCCCCTCGTCTCCCTCCACCGTAACCGATGGTGGAAGGGACGAAGGGGGCCAAAAGACCCTCGTTCTCCCATTCCCTCACTCTCTCTTCTGCAAACCCCCCCATTCTCTAAGCCTTAAGCCCTTCTCTCAAACCCTCCCCGTCTTCTCGATGACACGGACGAAGCACCAGGCGGCCAGGCCACTGGCCGCCGGTGAGAGTTCGCCGCCGCCGCCGCCACCACCGCCACCGTCCGAGGAAGGAGGGACGCCCGGAGTGACGACGGAGGAGCTCGCCATCGTCGCCGCCGAGGAAGAGGCCCTCGCCGGAGAGTAAGAGCTCGCCGGAGAACAAGTACCGACGAGGGCGGCCAAGAAACCCCGCGACCCCGAGGTAGGCCTCCCTCCCTAAATTTTATTTTTCATTCAATTTCCATTAGTGCATGCCAGTTTAGAAACCTTTTTAGGGGGGTCTAGGTGTTTAGGGGTTAGTTAGGGGGCCACGGTGATCTCCCCAGCCGGCTGGGGACGTTCACCGTCGTCGGGGACGACGGCGGTAGAACGGTTCAACAGAAACCGCCCGAACCGAACAATGCGGTCCACATAGGACCGTCCAAATTTACACGGCTTAGGAAACGCCGTTCAAACCCACACAGCAAACGAACAATCTTTAAATAGACACGGTGAGGGTATCACCATTCAAACAGTAAACGGACCGCATTGGTCCGTTCAATCATTCAACCGAGGCAGAACAATACGGTCCCCATAGGACCGTCCATAAATCATGCGGACCAAGGGGGACCGTTTCTCCTTAGGAAGATGGGCAGACAGACGGTTCGAGGTGATCCATTCAGGACAGGAACGGTTAAGGGTAGCCCGTGCAAACACAGAACCTAAAGAATCAGAACGGTTGGAAGGGGACCGCTCAATTGACGAGCGGTCAGTGGATAACCGTTCTTCAAATTAAGAATTGGATCTCGAGAATTTACTAATCAATATGCAAGACTAAATCATTAATATGAATGAAATGCATGCAGGGGAAGCGTAGGACCCGCACCTCGTTGCTGCAGGTCCGTGCAGTGTACTTGGCGCTGCCGGACTTCCAGAGGGAGCGGTTGACCGCCATGGGGTTCGCCCCCTTCCTGAGCATTGAGGTGTGTCGCTTCGACGCAGCTCTGCTCTACACCCTGCACGATCGCTGGGATCCAGTGAGTCGCGCGTTCCTTTTCCCGTGGGGCCACATGGTCCCCACGCTAGAGGACGTGGCCAGGCTCACTGGCCTACGCATGCACGGGTCACCGGTCAGCGGGAATACCTTTCCTGACTACCGGGGGATGGCTCGGGAGTTGCTCGGCTTACAGCTGCGGCGCCTCGAGAGGCAGTCGACCCTCCTTCCCCGGGCTGCTCTCCAGGACAGCCTGGGTCTACGACGTGCGGGAGTTGCGGTCGGGGAGCGACCGGAGGAGCACTTGGAGCGGCTCGTGGGGCTGGCGTTGCCGAGAGTTGCTACAGGACCGGGACCTGAGGCGGACAGAGTTCTACGACGGTTCTTGATGCTGCTGTTCGGGCGGCTTCTCTTCTCCACGCGGGCGGACGTGATGAGCTGTAGGTTCCTTCCCTTCCTCCAGGATCTTGAGCACGCGGGTGACTACGCTTGGGGAGCGGCAGTTCTCGCTTTCCTGTTTGACACGCTCAGTTCGACGGCACGCCGGACGATGCTTGGGGCTTCTCCCCCTTACTCCAGGTACAACTTTCTACCCTATACTCGGTTATGCTATCCTACATGTTTGCTGAATGCTGACACGACCTTGTAATGCAGGTGTGGGCCTACGTGCGCCTACGTGGGCTAGGTAGGGGCGAGGAGACCCGTCCTCGGCTCCTGCTGATCGCGCGGAGGTGGACAGCACCTCGGGAGATGACAGCCCTGAGACGACAGGTCCGGGAGCTGCAGGACGACCTGGACACCCTACCGTATACCTCGGTATGCTTCTAAACTCAGGCTCCTTAGTTAAATGCAATTCTTTCATGATTATGATGCTGATGCAGTTTCCTATCTTTTACAGGTGCGGTGGACTCCTTATACGGAGGAGAGCCCGGAGGGCCAGCCGTGGGTGACCGAGGCCTTGGCCTTTTCTGGCTGGGACGTGTGGCTTCACTGCATGAATGTGGTGGAGCCACTGTACTTCAGGTTGGTGATGAGGACCATCGGGGTCCATCAGCCGGCTGTTGAGTTCCCTGCGCCTGAGAAGGCGGGGGAATGGGTGACGAGGACGACCCGGGGACTCCGCGAGGCGTTTGATTGGACAGCGAGGAACGCCGAGCAGGTCGCCGACTGGACCGCGCGTGGGCGAGTGGTGACCGCCCGGGCAGAGAGCGACAGCGCGTACAACACTGCGTACGCACGGCACTACCGGGACCAGGTGTTCCGGGGCGCCCACCGACCGGTACGACTTCTAAACTTAAACTTTGTCTATTATGCTTATGATGATGCACTAACACATGGACTTTTAAATGTAGGTCGACCCCGCAGGACGAGTGGTAGAGTTGCAGGGACTCCTGCACTCCACCATCCGGGAGAGAGACGAGGCCCGACAGGCCCTGGCCCTACTGGTGAGTTTTCTAAACCTTAGACTCTTTAAATTATGCAGTTTTATATGGTTATGCATGCATGTGACTGACCTGGAGTATTTGAATGCAGCGAGCCGAGGGGACTCAGAGGCAGGGACCAGACGCTCCTTCTTCTTCCTCCGCCCAGACCCCAGCAGACCGTGCCGAGCGGGATGCTGACTTTACTTGGATGGTGGAGCGGGCCAAGGCGGCCGAGGTGGCACTTACGGAGAGGGTACGCCCTTCTAACTTCCTCTTGCTTATTATGCTTATGAACGACATGCTTATGCAACTGACTGACAAGTGATGTGTGGATGCAGACATCGGAGTTGACCCGCCTTCGGATCGAGTTGGAGCGGAGCCGAGCAGCGGCTCGAGAGGAGGTAGCTCGCGCGCGGGCGGAGGCCGCACTGAGCCGACCGGCAGACACAGTGGAGACCGCACTCCTCCAGGCTGAGCTAGAGCGACTCCGGGCTGGTGCGGCTGAGGCTGAGCGATATCGGACCGAGGCGGCGGAGTTACTCGGGGAGCTGCGAGCGTATAAGGACATCAGTCGGCGCTCGCGCAGCGGGACCCCGAGCGTCAGCCACGGTACACATGGTTCTTTTAGGAGCTACTTCACAGGTTCCTCCGGCCAGCGGAGGAACGAGGAGGATGAGCAGCGCCGGCGACGCCGTCGTGACGAGGCGACCTCAGCGATGCCTCCCCCGAAGAGGCACGAGGGTGAGGGGGACAGCGACGGGAGCCAGGGAGAGGGAGCTGCTTGACTTGTTGCACTGGGCCCGTCTTTTGTACATGATGTGACATGATAGTGATGTGCATATTTTTTGTTTTTTCGCTTGCTTTGTGGATGAATGTATGTATGCATGAATGGATGAATGTGCCTTGACTACTAGATAGAGTGAGACAGACGGGCGAGTTTGAGAGATGCGCTCAGCTAGAGAGAGGGTGAGACAGAGGGACGCCGATTGAGTGACGCACACGCCGACTGGAGTGAGATGAGAGACGAACGCCGACTCGAGTGAGATGAGAGACGCACGCTGACGAGAGACGTACGCCGACTTGAGTGAGGTGAGAGACGCACATGCCGACTGAGTGAGGTGAGAGACGCACACGCCGACTGAGTGAGGTGAGTGACGTACACCGACTTTGAGTGAGGCGAGTGACGTACACCGACTTGAGTGAGGCGAGAGACGTACACCGACTTGAGTGAGGCGAGAGACGCACGCCGACTTGAGTGAGGTGAGTGTGGTAAGTTGATTGGGGGGCAGAGCATATGGGCGGTTCTGGTATAGCCGTTTATAGAGAAGAGTGGTTCTCCACAGACCGCTCCAATTGGGTTGGAACGATTCAATATAAACCGGAAGAACATCTGAACGGCCGATTGTAGACCGTACAAGTCACTGGACTCGGATTTTCTTAGGGAGATGAACGGTTGATAGTGGGCCGTACATGCACATGGACGGTCTATCGTAAGACCGTCCAAGTTGACATCCTATCTGCTCGAATGGGGACTCCCTGGAGAGTCCCCAGTCCGAGGGTAAGACGTCTTGAACTTATCAAAACCTTATCTTAACCCGTCCTAGACTTAACCAAGCCTAATCCTGAAAGGCCCAGGCTTCCTAACAAGTCTTATAAGCAATACAGGGGCCTAAACTCGTAGCTCACACATCCCCTCTCTTTCAAGGCTTGAAATCTTTGATTCTCACTACCAAAACATCATGAAGAGGGCCCTAGAGGCGAGTTCGATGGAGGGGGCACTTTTTGAAGGGCCCAAGTCGGCCAGAAAAGAGCGGGAAGTGCTCCAACGGCTGACCGCAATCCCACGACATCTGAGCTCAAGTCCCATGAGAGAGGTAAGCCTATCACGGTACATTTAGTTCAATTTATTTCCTTCCACTTATATTCCCTCCTTTCCCTCTCTTTTGGCCTCCAGCTTTTTCCTGGCGCGAGGCGGTACTCTATCTTGAAGTGGCTGGCTCCCATGGTCCGTGCTTTGCCCCTAGGAGTGATGGCCATCCTTCGATCCTGGCATCTGCAACCTCTCCTAGTGCTTGGTCAAAACTATCCAAAACTTTCCCTTGACTGGCACAGCATCTCAGCTATAGTTGAAATATGGCACCCTCAGACCCATACTTTCTTCTTTCCATCATTTGAGGCCACTGTCCTACTAGAGGAGGTGGAGACCTACTTTGGGTTCCCTAGATCCAAGGTGGGGGAGGAAGACTTGATATGCCATACGGTTGCCCCTATAGACCCGAGACTCATTCTAGGGGGATTCATCTCGGACAGTAGAGAGGTTCACGCCTTCGTAGGCCCGCGTCAGATCCACCTTCTTCCCCTCAGCCAGTGGGTAGTGGAACATTGTAAGAACAGGAGTGAGCGGGACGAAGCTATAGCCAAAGCCGCCTCCATTTGTTTATGCGGGGCCCTCTTGTTTCCCTCAGTCGACCATATCCTAGAGATGCCCCTTCTTAGTACCATCAGCGGACTGTGGCAGGGACTTTCCATCTCCCAGGCCATCCTTACTTATTTGTACGAGGGTCTTACTTCAGCAGCCTTGGGAGGTCCCCTCTTTGGTTCCATGATCCTATTGGAGTGCTGGTTGGGAGTTAGGATGAAATTCATTCAAAGGGAGGAGGTCACTTCGGCGAGCAGGATCTTTGGGAGCCACCCCCTCTTCTTCATAGGTGGCGCGTTCAGATTCTCCCCACAGGTCGAGTGCAGGACAGCTGAGATGAAGACCAGGGACGAGTGGCGATTGTACATCAATCGGCTGCCCCTGGACAGGTTCGTGATGCGCCCGGGCTTCCTTCATGACACCACCGTCAGAGTTCGCAGGAGGATCGGCTTGGACTTGAGGCTTGTGAGCGACACTGCACTGGCGATGTACAGCCCACACCGGTGCTACTTACAGGTCGGGCTACCCCGGACGGTTCTACCGGCACTACCCCACCTTCCCGCATTGCAAGCGAGGAGGATCGGCGCGGAGGAGGACGAGCAGGCAGTCAGGAGTGCCCTGATTATGTGGGAGGTGAGCAGGGTACTTACCCTACCGGCAGAGGTGGAAGAGATCTCGGCGATACGCCAGGCCTATCTTAGTGAGCTAAGAAAGATACGTCCTCGCGGGGATGCCCAGCGGAGGATCGAGTGATTTCCCTTTTCTTGTTTGATGATGATTGTTGGATGAGACTTATGTTTAGACAGTTTGATATATGAAAGGAATAAAGTGGATGAGTTTGATTGAATTTGGGCTTTGTGGTTTGATCATGATGTGATTGCATAAGGCGAGGATTGAACATTCATGTGGTCACGAACCGACTGCCCTTCCAATCTGCCCCTGTGCACATGCAAACATGAAAAAGATTAAATCTATTTTAGGCTTAGCCCCTTGCCTATAGTAAGTCAAGAGATGACCGTTTTCTTGATTTTTGGTCAAGGGGTTAAGCCTTATCAAATAGGCAAATATCAAAATGTGAAAAATGCAAATGAATGCTATGAATGCAAGAGGGAAACATACGATTTGTGAGTTTTGGAATATTTGATTTTTTTTCGGGTTTTGAAATATTCGATTTTTTTGGGTTTTGAAATATTTGATTTTTTGGGTTTTGAAATATTCGATTTTTTAGGTTTTGAAATATTCGATTTTTTTTGGGTTTTGAAATATTCGATTTTTTTAAGTTTTGAACCAGCTCGGGTTTTAATAACAGGGACCTTCTCATCTTGCCATGGACTTCCCAGGCCCAGCGTGTGTAGGAGAGGGGCTGCTTGTGGTCGGAGTCAACTTTGCTCAACGGTGTTTCTACCGAGGCCATATCCGGGGTGGGATTCATTCCTTGGGAAAGTAAAAAGGGATCGAGTAGGAAAGCTGACGATAGGTGTAGAGGTTTTTAGGGCTTAAGTTCTTTCCCAGGACACCCCCTTTTCAAAGAATCCGGTCTGTTGCGCCGGGCCTTTGTATCCGTTATCGAACCTTCACCCGCTTTAGGCACGCATGCGACCGGGCTCATAACGTCCCACGGGGAAACTGTACTGCCACTCTTGCCATGCCTAGTTGTATCCTTTTGGGGATTTTGAGAGCTTTGAGCTTTGTGCTTTCGGCCTTATCTTTCGATTTTGCCCCTTTTCTTTCTTTTTCCTTCTTGCTTTCCTTTTCTTTTTTTTCGGAGTGAGGTCTTAACGGATTGCCCCTATTTGAGACCTCTTTTAATGGGGGATCTGGTCAGTTCTTGCCCCCTTATTCACCACTTGCCCCTATCTTCAGCCGAGAGAGAGGAAATACAAGGATTTCCACCTTCCCCGAGCATGGCCAAAGGAGAAACGGTGTCGGGTAGCATGAGAGAATACCGAACCACAGGCAATCGTGTAGTGTGTGAGATGCTGGACCTAGGTCCTCCTTTCGCAATCTGGTGGGGTGTATACCCTGCCATCGAGCCGTTGCTGGTTTTGACTTTATGGATAGAAACGTTTTAAATACAACCCATTCCACGGGTTTGGCAATTCTTCACCCTCCGCGTTGATTAGACGATACGCGTTACCTGGATAAGCCTCTTTGATTACGAAGGGCCCTTCCCAGTTGGGTTGTAGCTTAGACCTGGGACCTGCTGACCTGATGAATTTACGTTTCAAAACCATATTACCTACTTGGAATTTTCTTTCAATGACCTTCTTTTGAAAATATCGCGAGACACGCTTTTGATATACTGAAACATGATTGGCCGCATTCAACCTTTTCTCGTCTAAGAGTTCCAGTTGGACTAGCAACGCCTCTCGACGTTCGTCAAGATTAAGTTCCTTATCCAGCTGCACTCTTAGGGAAGGGATCAGAATCTCATACGGGAGTACCGCTTCCATCCCATATGTGAGAGCAAAAGGAGTCTGCCCTGTGGGAGTGCGGACGGAGGTGCGGTAAGCCCATAGAGCTTCTATCAGTTTGTCGGCCCAATCAGCAAATTTATGTGATTCGCATGTTTTCTTGATAATTTTAAGAAGGGTTTTATTCGTGGCCTCAGCCTGGCCATTACCTTGGGGGTAATATGGTGATGAATGATGCAGAGCTATATTGAATTTCTTACAGAGGTCCTGGAGTTCTTGTGAGACGAATTGAGGCCCGTTGTCGGTGACGACATCGCTTGGCACTCCAAATCGCGAGATGATGTTCTTCATAATGAAGCGGCACACCGTGGTGGCTTTGATTTCTGCATAAGCTTCAGCTTCCGCCCACTTGGTGAAGTACTCCGTAGCCGTCAAAATGAAGGACTTCTGCTTAACTGCGGAATTTGGATCACCAAGGGGTCCGATAATATCAAAGGCCCACATGGAGAATGGCCAAGGAGCAGACAGGGGGTGAAGAGAAGAAGCGGGAGCGTGGATTTTGTCAGCGTGGATCTGGCACTGAAGGCACCTACGGACATAGGTGGAACAATCTTCTTCTAGGGTTGGCCAGTAGTAGCCCTGCCTAAGAATCTTTTTCGCCAACGCCTGTCCATTCACATGCCCGCCACACTCACTGGAGTGGGCTGCTTCCACGACTTTCCAAGCCTCTTCGTCATCTAGGCACCTCATTAGAACTCCATTCAGAGCCCGCCTATATAATTCACCAGCAATGATAGTGTATCTCGCGGCAACTCTTCTAATGGCCTTTCGCTGCCCAGCGTTTGCCTCTTCCGGAAATGTACCGTCCTTGCAATACTGCCCAATTTCATAAAACCACGGCAATTCTTCTTCTTCGATGATCTCCTCGAGCTCAGCTAACGATACTTCCTTCACTTCCTCTCTTTCTATCTTCCTCTCTACGGACTTTCGAAGGTTGTCGAACCAGGGATCCTGAAGAGAAGGAGCATCTAGCCGTTGGACCACAATGGTCTCAGTGGCACGACTTAGGGGAAATGATAGGGAAGAAGCGAGCGATGCAAGGGCATCAGCCAAGATGTTCTGAGAACGAGGAGTATGAATGTAGACGAGTTTCCTGAATTGCCTAGCCAAGAGCGTGACCAGATCTTGATAGGGTTTAAGCTTAGGGTCACGGGTGCGGTAAGTTGACAAAACTTGGCGCAGCACCAATTGAGAGTCTCCTATGATGTTAAGGTATCGCGCGCCCAAGATGTAAGCGTGCTTCAGACCGGCAAGGAGAGCCTCATACTCGGCTATATTGTTAGTGGCAGGAAATGAGAGTTGATATGCCACAGGGATAGTTACCCCTTCCGGAGTGAGAAGAACGGCGCCAATTCCGCTGCCCTGGGAATTAAGGGCACCATCGAAATGAAGAGACCAGAAAGGAAGATGAGTGATCACCGCCAGGTGTTCATCGGGAATTCGTCCTGGATGGAATCAGTACGAGGGATAGGAGAATGAGCCAGGTGCTCGGCAATAGCATATCCCTTGATTGCTTTCTGCACGATGAAGGTGATGTCGAACTGGGAAAGAAAGCTCTGCCAGCGAGCTAGTCGACTAGAAAGGACAGGCTTTTCCAAAAGATAACGAATGGGGTCCATTCTAGAGATGAGCCTAACCTCGTGGGCGAGGAAATAGTGTTTAAGCTTCTGAGCTACCCACACCAGCGCCGCACAGGTCTTCTCCATGGCAGTGTACTTGGATTCAGCGGGATTAAATAACCTTGAGAGATAATATGCTGCCCTTTCCCTTCCTTCATCATCTACCTGTGCCAGGACGGCTCCTAGGGAGTCCTCAATCACAGAAATGTACAGGATCAGGGGTTTCCCAGGGACAGGTGGTTGTAGAACCGGGGGATTAGAGAGGTAGACCTTGAGTTCCTCATAGGCCTTCTGACATTGTTCATTCCATTCAAATTTCACGCCTACCTTTAGTAATTCATAAAATGGGCGGCATCTTTGCGAGTGCTGAGATATGAATCTCCTAATGAATTGCAAACGCCCGATCAGACCTCGAAGCTCAGTGATGTTCTTCGGCGGCGACATTTCCATAACGGCCTTCGCTTTGTTTGGATCGATCTGAATCCCCCGTTTGCTAACTATAAACCCGAGCAATTTCCCTGATGCGACTCCGAACACACATTTCTTTGGATTCATCTTTAATTTGTATTCCCTAGCCCTTTGCAACACCTTGGCTAGAATGGCGGGGTGTTCTTCTTGCGACCTCGATTTGACCAAAATATCGTCCACGTAAGCTTCTAAGTAGACGTGCATCATATCGTGGAAGATAGCCATCATTGCCCTTTGATAGGTGGCGCCTGCATTCTTCAATCCGAATGGCATAACGACGTAGCAGTATGTTCCCCATGGTGTGGTAAACGAGGTTATTTCTTGATCTTCCGGAGCCAGAAGGATTTGGTTATACCCAGAATAACCATCCATGAAGGAGAGGGCTTCGTACCCAGCTGTATTATCGACCAAGACATCGATGTGAGGAAGTGGAAAATCGTCCTTCGGACATGCTTTGTTCAAGTCCCTGAAGTCAATACAAATTCAAATTTTACCATCTTTCTTCATTACTGGGACTATGTTTGCCACCCATTGGGGAAACAACACAACTCTAATGAACCTGGCCTTATGCAATTTATCGATATCATCCTTAATCCTCAAGGCCATCTGCGGGTGGAATCTTCTTGCTCTTTGCTTAACGGGCGTTGCCCCGGGTTTGAGAATCAGCCTATGTTCGACCAAGGTGGGGTCAAGACCCGGCATGTCCTCGTAGGACCAGGCAAAAGAATCGCTATATTCCCTCAAAACTTTGACGAGTTCCTCTTCAACTTGCGGAGGGAGGTTAGTAGAAATAAGTATGAGCCTGGGATCCTCTTCTGTTCCGAGGTTAATTTCCTTAGTGGGCTCATCCACTGCTATGGAAGGTTCGTCAAATTTCTTCAAGCCTTGTGCGTATAAATCGGCAGTGTCATCCACATCATCTTCCTCATCATCCGCTGGGTCCTTCTCATTCATAATTTCATATACTCCTAATCCATCATTGCTCCATACCCCGTCAATTCCCTCATCATCTTCCAGGACAATCGCGGTCTCTACAAATTCCGGACATTTCAGCAGAGCATGACATCTTCCGGCCAAATCTTGTAGAAATCTATCGGGAATGCTTTTGGGAGGACGCGTTACGGCAGGCGCCGCAGACGTGGAAGGGCTGACTAGACACGAACTAGATTCTACCCTGACTGATTCGACTATCCTAGGAGACTCTGCACACTGTACATCTAATCTAGGGGAGCGGAAGTCTACCGGAAAAGGAACAGGGGCCTCATGCCCCTGGGAATTTGGGCAGAACATAGCGTAATCTTCCATGGAGACCTCCGTTTTGAAATTGGTGTTTTTTTTTGGAGGCTGGAGGTGATCACGCAGCAGGAGGAGGAAGAGGATGGAGGAGGAGGTAACTGCATAGGAAACAACTCAGGGAAAATGCAGTCAAAGAAGGGATCAGAAGAGGAGAACCACATTTCATGGAGCTGAGCTCCTGGGGAGGAGGGGTGAACAGGGTGGATAGATCAATGGGCGGGCAGCGCCCGCAAGCACATGGAACGAATAAAATTTCAGGCCTCTCCGCGAAGTACGGGTCGACCATGAGTGGAGGGGAACGGGGAACAGAATCCAACTGTTGAAACCAGGAAGCAAGACGGGACGGGGATGTAGAATAAGTAGTGATAGAGCTTCCCATCTTCCGTGGCCCCTGGCGGACCAATGGCATCGGAGGACGCTTTGCCAACTGCGTCTCCTTCTTCTTTGGCTCACTCTCTTTTTCATGAAACATTTTTGCAAAGCAATCAGAAAGATCTTCCAAGTCACCGACCGACCCTTGCAGTGACGGTGGTGGATCAGCAACAGCACAGGCTTCGTCTGTCTTCTCTTCAGGGCTGGAGGGCGGGGTCTTCAGGGTACCAGGCTGTAACGGACCCTTCACAAAATGTTGCCGGTAATCCCATGTTAAGGGCCCAGAGTCTCCGAGCATCGACATCGAGGACTCATGGTAGCCGAGGCCCCGGCGACCCATTTTCTTGCTTTTGGGGACGGGATTAGTCCGGCCCTGCAATTGCGCGCCGAGCCCCCGGCCCGGCTGGTAGCCTAACTTCAAAATCATATGCCATCCTTTGGAATCTCTAATCTTGGATTTGACTTTCACATTGACTGGCGCCGTAGCGGGCTTGCGTGACGCATATGCCCAAGAATAATTCAAATCCATTACTGACAGAACTGGCCTATTACTTGGCCATAATGTAGGCAGGATCTTGGCTGCTATGGCGTCGACATTTTGGACTGTGGAAATGCTTTTTACCTTGACCACCCGCCCTTGGAAAGGGAACTTCAAGCATTGGTGGGCGGTTGAGGGGACGGCATTTAAACTGTTCAGCCACGGACGACCCAGAATAGCTTTAAACATCGGGTCTATGTCCAACACATAAAACTCCACGTCCATAACCAAAGGCCCCAGCTCGGCCTGCACAGTCACGACCCCGTGACAAGCACGCCTGGAGTTATCATAGGCCGCTATTGTGGTCGGCGTCGGCTTGAGCATGTCCTCTGAGATATTGCAGGCACGGAGGGTACTCAATGGACACACATTTATTGATGCTCCTGTGTCCACAAGGGCAGATTCCACGGCCGTTTTGTTTAAAGAAATGGTTATACACAACGGCATCTGCCGGGCCTCAGGGGGTGCTAGCTCTGACTCGGAAAATGAAATAGAAGGCCCCTTAGTAATCGTTGCCAAGACCGAGGGCAGGCTGTCTACTGCCACATCTTCACTCACCATAACTTTCTGCAGGAAGGTCTTCAAGGCATCTTGGTGGAGTGGCGACCTCTTGATCAATTCTAACACTGAGATTTTAGCCGGCATCCGGTCTAAATGCTGCAAGAAGTCATATCTTGTGCCTGGCACGGGGTCTGCTTCTTCTATTTCAGCTGCGGGGGGATGAACTTGGAGATTAGGTGCAGATGCACCGGAAGGGGGGAAATTCTCTGGAAGGGACGCCCGCTCCGAAGGGCGCACTGTGATGCCGACACGGCCTGAGACGGACCCCCGCTTGGCCCGGTGGGATAGGTGAACGGCGTAGAAATGGGGGTGAGGATGGCGGAAGTGGGTTTAATAGGCCCTGGTGAAGAGGAAATGGGTAAAGGGTTAAGCGGAGGGGAGATAACGGAGGGTATGGCGGGTGGTGGTGGAAGGACGGGTGGAGCGGAGGGGAATGTAATGGGTCTAAGGGGCGACGTGGAGGGAGCGACAAGTGGTGTGGTGGTCAAAATAGCGGGTCTGAGGATGGAGGGGATAGTAGGTGCGGGAGAGTAGTTGTGGTGGAGGGCCAAGAGGTGTGCGGGGGTTTCATCGTCAAACGTCCACCCAGCGTTGGGGGCCGGGCGCTGGACCATATTTACTTGTGCTGGGGCCGGTGCCGGCGGCTGTTGTTGTTGCTGGGGAGCGGGTTGATGTACTGGCATGGGATTCTGATGGATCCCGAGGTCTTGTTGCTGTTGCTGGGGTTGTTGTTGCTGCTGGGGTTGTTGCTGCTGCTGCTGGGGCGCCGCCTGCTGCGGCCTGGCCTGTCTCTGTCTCTGCTTGATATCCTCAATCAACTGGTGCATCTGGGCCCAATCAATCCTCTGGCCCTCATGCAAGTCATATACCAGATCTCTGAACTGATAACACCGTTCTATCGTGTGCCCGGGCTGCCGATGGAATATGCAATATCGGGACTGGTCGGCTGCCGGATTCCAGTTTGGGCGCTCAGGAGGCAACTGAAGATCACCAGTATACATTAGAGCAGAGAAGATATCTGGCAAGGTTTCTGGAAGAGGAGGGTAATGGGCCCTCTTTGGAGCTGGTCGAGCAGAGCCGTAGGCGGCGGGTGGAGGAACATTATTGTACTGCGGGGGCCGCTGAGGCTGTTGGGGTGGCGGAGGCGCCTGTTGAGGGTATTGTGGGACTTGGAAGGTGGACTGGGGAACTTGCGGAGTGGCGAACTGGGGGTTGCGTCGAGGCTGTGGGAAGCGAGGTGGAGCGGTTTGGTGGGGAAACTGAACAGCCTGGACATGCTCATTAATTTGTACTCCCTCAGTAACGGGGCCCTGGGATTTCTTGGCAGCCTTGGGTTTCTGGGCCTCGAATAAAGAATGGATGGGGGAGTCTTTGAACTGGGTTTGTATGAACCGACCCCTGCTGTATAACTGGTGCATGCTCGAGATATCATTCATTTCTAAAATGTTCCTGAAAGTTGGTGTAGCATTGGAGATTAATAACTTTACTTTTTCTTCTTCCGGGATCTGCCCAGGCACACGTGAGGCCATCTGCCTCCAGCGGTCTGCGTAGGTTGCGAAGTCTTCTTCCGGCTTCATCTTCTCTGCCACTAAATCAGTGAAGGAGTATTCGGGTCCAACCCGATCCTGAAATCTCTGTATAAACCTCTCCTTGACTGTCTTGAAATTCTCGGCCTCCTCCATATGCAAGGTGTAGAACCATTCCAGAGCGACCCCTTCCAACGACCGGCGGAACAAATAGGCCATCAGGCGATCGTCCTGCTGGAACTGAGCTGACTCGTACAAGAACTCCCGAACATGGATGAACGGGTTGCCATTCCCGTCGTATTTACGGTACACGGGGAGCTCGGACTGTGCTGGAAAATGAATGTCCCTGAAGTTAGGGATAGGGACGTCAGCAAGGGATTGCGGACCAACCCGCCCTTGGAGGAGATCAATCTGTTGCTGCATAGCAGCCCATTTGTCAAGGATTTCCGTTCCCGGGAAGGAGGAGAAGGAGCAGGAAGAGCAATGTTTGGATAGGGGGCCGAGGGATGAGCCGACTGAAGAGGCGGCGCGTAAGAGGGATAATGGGCTGAGGAGGGGCCCATATCCTCGCGAGTCAACTGAGCAGCCCCCGGCTGCAACCTAACAAAATCCGTCGGGGCCACGAGGGCCTGCGGCGATGGAGAAGCTGTGGTGTACGAATCAAGATAAGGCATGGAGGGGATCTGAGACTTCCCCTTATCAAGTTGTTGATGGACCGAGGTGGAGGCCTGGCCCATTTCCATGTTAGAGGAGCAAAGGATCTGAGGGCGGAGAGGCGTGAGATCAATGGGTGCCACAGAGGTGGTCCCGATCACGGGGGAAGTGGTGGCAACAACAGTCGTACCACGAGGAAGAACTGAGGGCGGGGCATCGCCCCCTTGTAAAGCCTGCCGAATGAGATGGAGCTGGGTCGGATCCAGCTGAGCCATCATGTTGAGAATCTGGCTGGCGGGATTCTGAATGGAGGGATTTGAAAGAGAGGGTTGAGAACCCTCACCAAGAACGGTCGGGAGCGGAGGGGCATTCCCCTCCCCCCCTTGTATATGGGCGACCCGAGGTGGGTCCTCGAGAAGGCCACGAGGAAGAGAATCCTCGTGAGACTGAGAGAAGTCGTAAGACGACATCGGGTAGGCTGAATCAAACAAGGGGTTGAAGTAAGAATGGAAACGAGAACGGACCCTAGGAGATGATCCTGAGGGACAGAGACAACCCCACATGCACTAAGAGACCTGAAGAGGGGAGAGACAGATAACCCTAACCCAACTGAATCAAACAAACAAATCAAACCACGAGCATGCAAAATGGAATGAAGAGATGAGAGGAGAATCACCCCAATTGTGCAATCAAGTTATTAAAATGATGCTCGTCGGATTTCTTAAAATCTCCCTTTCGAACCTTAGTGGATTAATGACAATATGAATTCTCTCAACCACTAGGTGCCTAACTGGGATGGGAAATGGGGAACTGTGTGAGTCTACTAGGATTTCTCACCGGCGAATGCAATCCTATACTGGGGGTGGATACGGTACAACCTGCCCGGCGTCCGTGTGGGAATCCACGGCTCACGGGGGCTTACGGAGGTCCTCGGCGGGATCCCTAGTCGGCTCCAAGGAATATGGAGACGAGAGGAAACCCCACCTCGGTAGGAATGCAGCTAATATGAGAACAGGTGAATGTTCCTATGCGCACCGGAGTGCATGCACAATCTAGCCTAGCAGCTAACAATCAATGAATAAGCACACACACGAGCAATAAAGAAACATGGTGATGCAATGATGATAAGGAAATCGGGGGGATCAATGAATAGCGCCAGAAATAGCAGACCACATGAAATATGATAATCAAAGCATAGCGTACGTACGCTGTGGCAGCAGATGAACGGCTCTTCCTCGACCGCTCCAACAGTAGAACGGTCTGTCTGGGACCGTATAATGCAGGGAGAAAGCAAAACTACAACGTAATCACAGGACCTGAACACATGGGGCAGCAGCGGGGGGCAAAGATAATACCAGACAGACGGTCCATCATCAACCGTGTGGCATCCCGAACGGTCTCCCAGCAGCCGCGTACCTACAATAAGAACAAAGCGAAACGCACCTGTGCTGGAGGACTGAACGGCTAGACCCAGACCGCTCTAAATATTGGACGGTGTATATGGCACCGTCTGTAACAGGAAAGACCGGCGAAGCTGGCTCGGACTGCAGGGTTGAACGGTGGAATGTCAACCGTGTCTGTGTTGGGCGGCTCTGGGAGAACCGCTCAGGTCCCAGGGGACGGAAACGCACCCCAACCTGCAAATCACTCTTGGGAAGAACAAAAAACTTGGACACAAAGAAAGAGGGTCAGCAATCTCAACAGCACGATGGGCATTAGGTGTCCCACCGTGATCGCCACAAAAGGGGTGTAGATATATATTTTTCCTCTCCTCTCTCTAAGAATCAGGGCGCATCAAGTGCGTGGACCAATGCGTAATGGGCAAATAACGAAAACGAGAGGAAAGTAGAGAACAAAAGAAAGGACCGTGATCGCCACCAAGGCGCCGCACGTGACCGGCACGCCGTACCTTGGAAAGGAAGGAGCTGCAGCGCTGGAGAGATGAACGGTTCTTTAGGAACCGCTCGACTTGACGCGGTCTTACGACAGACCGTCCTTGTACGCTGCAAAGGAGGCGGGAGGAGCTGCTGCCGTGGGACGGACGGTGGAAGGTAGACCGCACTCCAAGGAAGAACGGTCGTCAATGAACCGCACCACACGTTGAACGGCCAAAGGGAAGCCGCTCGATCCCTTCACGCAGCAAGCTGACAAGGGTTCGACCTCCACCCTCTCCGGCCGGCCAGAGGGGATGGGCCTCGTGCTGATGAAGTGCTGACCTGCAAAACAGTGTAAAGACACAAGAGAAACACCCAAATTAGAACTAAAAGACGTAGTACATGTTCACATAAGGAGGATTAAGCATAAATTAATGAAAAGGGGAATACCTGGGGGATTTTAAACCCCTAGGGTGACAAAAGCATGGGTGGATGTGTGCATGGAAACGAAAACGAGGGAAGACGTGGGGGAAAAGCAATGCATGCAACAGACGACGAAGAAATCGAGAGACGACACTATGACTCAACACGCGGACTACTCCCTGAACCGGAGGCTCGTAAGGACGTAGAGAGCCTCCCTCCTTGGTGCTAGGTCGCTCAGGAATGCGGCAGGGCTTCGCCGTCGACCAAAAATCTCCCCCCTTTCGACGTCCGGCCACTAGGGTCTATTTATAGAGCCTAGAAAGCCAGCCTCGAAATTAGGGTTTTTAGGTATTTTCAGGTCGAGATTATAAAAGATAAATCATAGATATTATCATAATCTCTTATCCAGTCGAAACGGCATCAAAAATGGTTGATTATCCACGGAGAAATCATCAAAACAAACTGGGGATAAAGCCATGAATAAAAGAGACAAAAGTCTGTTAAAAAGCCTCATCCGACGGGATGAGCGGTCTTACGATAGACCGCGCAACATTTGGGCGGTCTGGTTCAGACCGTCCAAGCTGTCGGTGGAAATTCGGATAATCAGAAAATCAACCCAATTATCTCTCTAACTGGCCGAAACGCCCGCCGTTGGACCCTCAAAGGTGAACGGTTCTAGTGAGACCGTTCTAGTGTAGAGCGGCCAATAGCCAACCGTTTCACCCTGTCGGTGATAATTCGGATAATTGGATAATTATCTGAGAAAATGGGCGTACGTAGGACTCTGAGGTATAGGCGGTTGTAATAAGCCCGTCCATTGGTTTGAACGGTCCTAATAGGGCCGCACCACAGCCTGTCGGTGAATATTCAGAAAAGACCTCAGAAATTAACAAAATGTATGAACGGTCCATATTCAACCGCTCATCATCTGAACGGCTGAGGTTGGGCCGTGTATGCTATGAAACGTTCAATTGACCAAAGCCAAGGCCCATTAAGCCCTGAATCGTCACGGACTTCACCAAGGAGGGAGACGACCCATAAAATGAGCCCAAGACGTGCCACAAAAAAAGGCCCAATGAATGATGGACAACTCGAGGCATCAACTAATGGGAGTAAGAGAAACGACTCAAATTATCGGTATAAAACGGGTGTCAACAGATAAAAGCAAAAATATTTTCAAGGAAAAGTTCACATGTGATGATTTTGATGCTTTGAATGAATTTTCTGAATTCTCATTTCAAAATAAAATTGTGTTCTCACATTTAAAAAAAATTTGCATGTCATGCATTAGTTGCATTAGATGCATATAGAGTTGTCATGTGAAATCTAAACTCTTGCATCACATTGCATATTTGCATATCATTTTCTACATATCATTCACATCATGCTTTTGGAAGATGAAGTTTATCGTGTGTCTTGTTGCATAGTTGCCATTTTCAGCATGCATATATTGCATATTTTTGAAATGCATCATTCTGAACATTTCATGTTGCATAAATGCCAAAATGAATACTTCCAACAATGGCATCATATCTTTGGGACCAACATTTCAAGAACTGAAATTGAATACCTTTTCATTTTGGATTACATATTACATATACTCTCATTGTGTGCTTGCATGTTATTATATGCTATTCAACCCCTTCCTTGAAACTTCTAAGACCATATACTCTATTATTAAATAATGTTGCATCTGAGTCTTAACAAATGTGCTTCATGTCAAACTCTCAAGGGGAGCATTTTATGCTTATTGCATTTACATAGGGGGGAGCTGCACTATCTTGTTTTGAGTTAAATTTTCTCCATACATGTTAAATCAAATTCGCACACCTCATGCACTATAATGTGAAATTGAGTGTTATTCATAAGGATATGGGAATTTCATTTCAACACTCTAAAGTAATTTAACTTACTGCATGAATGATAAAGAGACAGTTGATGAAAAAGCTGCCTGCCTCCGCATATAAAATGGATGAAATGAAAGGCAGAGCAATGCTTAGTTTCACTGAGTAAATTAGGCACATGTCACCTGAGACGTGATGTGGTTCATTTCTGAAAAGTGTTGACTAAAGTACCTCTATTCAAAATGACGTGAAATGGTTCAGTATTCTGAGTAACCAGGGATTCTGGCATGAGCTCCATGTGTCTTCTCGCGTAAAAAGGAATTATTTGAACCTGATCATTCTTAGAAAAATTTAGATTGTCAGTGTAAAAATTTCTGATGATAAATTTGATTGAGGTAGAACGAAGCCTCCAATACGCTGCTCTCTAGATTGAAATGCAGTCTGTGCAATTATTATTGTGTTTAATTGAAAATCCGGTTATCCATATGGCTAAAATTCATTCTCATGTTACTCACTTACACATGGTAATTTGATTTGATGGTAATTTGATTTGATATGTATTCTGAAAATTTGATTAACTGCATGACCTGCTGTACGTCTTCTCCTATATATCTACACACTCCTCTAGGTGTAATCATGAGCACTCTGATCTTACTGACTCACCTGCACTTTTCGTACATCTATCCCTTCACTCTAAATAAAATGGGGGAGCTATATTGCATGTATATATATCTATTTGCCTGTGATCAATCATATTGGATCATTTTACTTGCACTCTGCATGTCCATATTATCTACACTTGCATTTCCAAGTTGTGAAATTAGTTCATGTATATTGTGCATATTGTTTCTCTTTTTAACCCCATTGTCTGTCGGTTCTTCTCAATAAACAATAATTTTTTTTGTTTTTGGTTTTGCTACCATCATGGATTCTCCATCATGATCCCCATTTATGATTATGTCAAAGGGGGAGAGAGCATTATAGCATAACATTTTATCATCATCAAAATGGGAGAGATTGTTGTGTATGTGATTTTGATGCTTACAAAATAACTTTGTTGCTTGGCCTTGTGCTTGTATGGTTATTCACGTCTTCATGTGCGTGAACTCCTTATCCTCTTACTATGAAGTTTGAAATGGTTGTGGAGATGATTACAAAATGGTGTTATTGTGATATCATCATGTGGATGTATTTGTGACTCTAGAAGGCTCATATGTGCTTTGATGTTAGCACATTGTATATACACTTGGTGATATTACTTTGTACTCAATGAGAAAGCTTTTGTGGAAAACATGATGGGATAAATGTCATATTGAGCCTCATGTTATGCATGTGTACTTCGGTAATGCTAAATGAATGATTGAGATGCAAATACCATTGTTTGCCCCCAAGGTAATGATGTATGGCTCAAAGAGTTTTAATGATGTCAAATGCAATATTGTTAAATGGCTTAATGATTTAATCTGATTGATTCGATGAGTTCATGGTTTATGAAATGGGAATGTTCATGATTCATTGTTGGTTTGTGATTAGAATTCCTACATAACTTTGTGTTGAAGTGTTGATATCATTGTCATGTGGAGTTGGTGTAATCTCCGCATTTGGACTTGCCGATCCATGGCAAACTTATTGGAGTGATGCTATACTCTTCTGACACATTTGTCAATAATTTTTGGAAACCCGTGGGTTGAGGAAAACACTGCCACTTGTGTACGTCCTTCACAAGGTCACATTACAAAGTGATTCGGATTGATAAATATATGCACTCAGTTATATGTGCTGACTTGTGCATAAACTCCTCATGGATGGTCAATGGAGTTCATAAATATATGCCTTTCCGTCCGGCAGGTAAGAACATGGTAAAAGCCACAAGGGTAAGATTCTTTTATCATTCATGGATTCATGACTTAATGAGAAATGCATGAGTGGATTTGTACTATGAATGCCAATAAAAATCTAACTTTCTTGTGGTATTCTTGCAGGTTAGAAGGATTTCTAACACCCAATTTATAATGGCAAAATCCCGGTGAGGTTGTATGTTTTGTTTCTAGTTCATTGGACGTTTTTGGAATCAAATAGGCTTGGTGTCGACACCTGGTGTCGACACCCACTTGACTTTGAACTGGCCAGCAATTTTCTGCTATGGGCCATGACCTGGTGTCGACACCTGGTGTCGACACCACCTATGAACTGCCCTGGCCAGCAGTTTTCTGCTATGGGCCTTGAGCTGGTGTCGACACCTGGTGTCGACACCACCCGTGTATTACACTGGCCGGTAGTTTTCTGCTATGGCCTTAGTCCCGGTGTCGACACCACCCGTGTATTACACTGGCCGGTAGTTTTCTGCTATGGCCTAGTCCCAGTGTCGACACCAGGTGTCGACACCTGTGCCCTGCCGTGAAAGATGACTTTCGTGCCCACGCACCGAAAGTCCATCAAACCCAATCAAACATCCCTCAAATCACTCCCTAATTTGTGGATCTGGTCCCTAAGCTGTCTCTTGACCGTCCCAAACTCATATATACTTCTCCTTGGGTCAAAAACCCCAATTAAGATGTTAGATCTGAAATATTTTCTCTTGTTCTAACCCTTGTGAGTGCAGGGACGCTGCTGCAGCTCTAGGACTTCTTCCACAACGTTTTGGGCGTGAAAGTGAAAGGAAGAAGGCTCCTTCCAAGTCTCCAAACGATCTAGGTGTAAAAGCTAAAGGAGGGGGCGTGTGCATTTACTGGAGGAGGAAGAGAAGGTTGCAAGAGATCATCTCTACGACAAACCGGTGCCTAAGGCAAGACGGTCGGACGATAAACGCCTTAAGCGGGCTAGTGGTTTGGCATAATTAGGTCCCTACGAAAGTAGGGGGAACCTCCCACTACCCCACCCCTTACCTGGCCGGTGGAAATATTGAGGGTGAACTTAAGTTTCACTTTAGTCATTTTGTGAAACCCAATTTATAGGTCTAAGTCACATCTAGGGCATTAAGTAATTTGTGTGACAACTTGTTTGTGTTTGCATAAAAAAAATAAAAACAAAAACAAAAAAAAATCTCATCTTCTCTCTCTTCATCCTAATTTGAGTCAAAACAAAAAAATAAAAAAAACATCATAAAAACATCATAAATTTTTTTTCACATCTCTCATCTTTAACCTTGGTTTATGCAAGGTAGAAGATCTCAAGATCTTAACTTAGTTGAGCCCATTCGTGAGATTGAGCGATTCATTTTTAATCAGGTCAAAAATTAAATCTAACCTATGGATGAACAACACCAACTAGGGGTGCCCAAACAGATGAAGGAATATTTTATTCCTTCGAATTATCAGCCATCAATTTGTATCCAACTGTCTAATATCCCTGCTTTGCATTATGAGATCAAATCTAGCACCATTCAGATGCTCCCATCCTTTTATGGGAAGACCAACGAAGATCCCTATAAACATCT
The DNA here is from genome assembly GCA_022559845.1 of Amorphophallus konjac. Taxonomy (NCBI): domain Eukaryota; kingdom Viridiplantae; phylum Streptophyta; class Magnoliopsida; order Alismatales; family Araceae; genus Amorphophallus; species Amorphophallus konjac. The sequence continues at coordinate 438,147,342 of CM040122.1, forward strand.
AGATGAATTTCTAGAAATTTGTTCCACTGTGAAAATTCAAAATTTCACAGATGATGCCCTCCGCCTGACCTTATTCCCTTTCTCACTTAAGGACAAAGCCAAATACTTGCTAGGGACCTTAGGGAAACCTATTGGCACATGGACAGATATGCAGCATGAGTTCCTTAAGCAGTTTTACCCCATCGGTAGAACCAATAGTATGAGACGTGCAATCAGAGGATTCGCGCAACTCCCTAATGAACAAATACATGAATCATGGGAGAGATTAAAGGAACTCCTCAGAAAATGTCCACATCATGGGCTTTCCAAATGGCAAATAGTGCAAGCTTTCTATGAGGGCTTAGATGATCAAGTTAGGCAGATTGTGGATGCATCATGCGGTGGGGCCTTTATGAGCAAGAGTGAGGATGAGGCCTATGCCTTATTTGAAATGTTGAGCGAGAATTTAATCCACCATGCTTCCTTATCCTCATATGAGAGAACCATTAGGCCCTCTAAACTGGTCAGGATGTATCGGGTGGAACATGAAGCTAGAGTGGATGTGAATTTTATCCATCAAAAATTGGACAAGGTGGACATCATGGCCCAAAAGTTAGAACATGTTGATATGCTAGCCCACAAGTTAGACCAGCTCCTGGTCCAAAATAAACAAGAAACCACCATCTCAACTACGTCCAACCCATACCCGGACCCAACACACCATGAGGTGTGTGCTTTATGTGCTAGCTCAGACCATCATGTGTCTGATTGCCCAACAGCAGCCCAGTTACCATCTTTTATACAGGAGCAAGTCCAAGCATCCCAGGGGTTCTCTAAACCCAACTATGACCCATTTTCTAACACCTATAATCCGGGCTGGAGGAATCACCCCAATTTTAATTGGAGAAATCAACAAGCTCCTAATCATCCTACCATCCCCTCCGCATCTCAAGCTTACAAACCACCTATCCAACACCAATTCCAAACTCAGCTACCATTTCAAGGAAATGCTTATGGTCGAGGACTGCAAGCCCAGCAACCACTTCCTCGATTCAACTAGGGTCAGGCCCCATACCAACCTCCTCAGCCTAATTACGGGCAGTCCTCCAATTCCCAACAAACCTATCAACCTCCTCTACAACACCACAAAGACTCCCAAACCGATGATAGATTCCATCAATTACAACAATTAATTTTGGTCCAAAATCAATCCATCCAACAAACAATTCAAGCCCAAAGTCAATCTTTCCAAAAGACCCTCTGTAAGGCCCGTGTCTTAGCGGATCTTTGATGGTTCGGGTTTAGGATTTATTCCGCGAACTTTGACCATTTTTCCAGTTTTTTAGGCCATTTACTGGTATTTGTTCAGATTAAGTTCTAATGTTTATGGATTTTATTGGGCATTTTCATAATATTGAAGATTTGGGGGTCTTTTAGCAAAAGGTAGTTTTTTTTCAAAAAAAAAATATATCTCACCCCTTTTTCTCCCCTCCCGACGTCACCACCTTACCTTCCCCTCTCCACCCCTCTCGATCTCTCTATCTCCCCATTTCCTCTCCCCCTCTTCCTCACGATCTCTCTCTCTCTCTCCCTGGGCAAGCGGGCGAGACGACGACGGATCACGGCGTGGAGGGCGCCGTTGGACTCGTGGCGACGAGTGGAGCGCGTTGACGCCCACCTCGGCATGGATCGTGGCCCGAGGAGACGGGACGGGGTGAGGAGGAGCGTGGAGGTTTCGCCCTTGCATGCGGCCGGTCGTCCACTTTCGGCTTGAATGAGGTAGGGGGATGGAACCCTTACCTGACTAGGATCGTCTGGACACCACTTGCACCGCCATGCACGGCCGTTTTCTCCATTTTCGGTGAAATCCCCATGTTAGTGTGATTTAGCTCAATTTCATGAAAATTCACTCCTTGGGCTTTGTTTTTATGTTTCCTAGCGTTTAATTGATGTTATGGATGCATGCATGAGCAGGGATCAGGTTTTTAGCATGAGCCCCGTCGATTTCGGTCGATCGGGGGATGTTCCGGTTTCAAACCAGACATACTCGCAACCCAGCTCGTGTGACGATCATCCCAGCTGTAACGACCCGAGAATCCGATTACCGGGAAGGCCCGATAACCCGAGACTCGTACCGCCACCCACGAGCCCGAAGACTCGGAAGGGTTAAAAGGATGGTGTGGAGACTACACAAGTATCACAAATAATTGCAGAAATTAAACAGTTAAAATATTAAGCAGGAAATAAATTAACATATTACATTTTACATGGTCCACAATAAAATAACAACAACAGTAATAACAGTCCACGACTAGTACAGTGACAAGAAAGAAAAGTACAGCTACACGGGGCATACCCCGGCTCTGACCTCTGGCACTACCTCTGGGCACCCGCACCACACTGCGCTCCTGACGCGCTCCCCGAAGGTGGCGCCTCACCTGAAACACGGTGAAAAAACGCAGGGAATGAGTCTCGGAACAAGACTCAGTAGGGATCACTCGAACCCTACCTCGTAAAACGAGAAACCACTACTCTAGCGGTAGGAAAGTACCTCGGAAAGGAAAGTCCTGCACTCTACAGAACTAGACCCTACGGCACGCAAACCGACACACGTACCACGGTACGAGAAGACCGAAACCAACGGTCGAATCGTAAAACCCGAAGGTCAGAAACACACGACTGACAGTCTGACACTCCGTACTCGACAGGAGTACCACCCACTAGAAGCACAGCCGGCAGCGTCCCCTGACGTCTTACACCGCACCGCAGGTGAACCGCCTGACGTGGTAGGTCCTACCCGAGGCACAAACACCGTACAAGTAACCACAAACAAGTAACTAGCTGGGGTCACGCCCATCGACGTGGGTCCAACCGCCCCCAACCACGTGTGCACACACAGACCTTGCGTCACTAGGTCTGGTCCTCTGACCGGTTTTCCCCCGTAGCCGGACTCTGGCTACCGACGAGGGGCCTACGGGAACCGGTCCACAAACCGTCTCGAAAGGTGGGTGCCCGTACACCACTCCCAGGTGAGACCAGCACCTCGTACTGGTGGGCTACGACTAGTGGAGGGTCACTGAAGGAGTAGACTCTCGAGTCAACGAAAAATGACGTCCGAAACCGACAACGTGTGGGAATCACCCCACGCACCAGCCCCGTCGCACGGTGGCCACAGTCGGAGAAAAACGGACTCACCGCCCACGGCCAAACTCATGACCAAGGCAAACAGAACCTCCGGACACCAAAGACACGGTCACGGAACTCCACGGGGTGCCCGGGACGCACACACGGCCCAAGGGGGAACACCCAACAACAGCCAAATCGCGCTAGGGATACCTAGCGGGACACGGAAGAACGCGCTAGGGAACCCTAGCGCAACAGGGAAGATCGCGCAAGGTCTCCCTAGCGCGACAGGGACCATCGCGCTAGGGAACCCTAGCGCGACAAGGATGATCGCGCTATGACCCCATAGCGCGACAGGAACCGCCTCCTGTTCATTTTCTCCGATGAACGCGCTCGGTCGGGGCAGCGCGACCTCCAAGAACGCGCTACTGGAGCATAGCGCGTTCTCAGTCCGCGGCCGAAAATGGTAAGAACGCCCAAAAATTCTAACCACGCCCCCATGCCTCCATAGGAGAGGGAGAAAACAAAGGGGAAGACCCCTAGGGACCCCTAGCATGATTCTAGGCCATCAAAACACGAAATCATGCATCAAATCCATAGATCGGGCGAGCTCTCCCCAAATCATGGAAAAACCCAAAAACGCTCAAATGATCCCCTCTCGGCCTCCCCGCGGCCTATAAATCGCAGAAAAGATCGGCATGAGGTTAAGGAACGTCACCCTACCTCAATGGAGCGAATGCTCCGCCGGATCGATCACGAATCACGAAGAATGCTCGAAGCTTCACGAACTCCCCACGCTTCCCACGCTCGCCGCACGCCCACGAGATCGCCTCACCGTCGCCCACGCGTCCGCGCCGTCGCCCCGCCGCCGTCCGTAGCCAGAGAGGGGTTCGTCGCGCCCGAATGGGAGAGAGGGAGAGGAGGGGTGCGGTCACGGTTAGGGGAAGGAAGGAGGAAGAAGAAGAAGAAAGAGAAAGGAGAAAAGAAAAAGAAAAGAATTAGGGCTATATAGAAAATCCGAATTTTCAAAAAAATACCGAAAAATAGAAAAATATATTTCTGGAATCCTCGGAACGCACCGATCGCAACGGTACCACTCGTGCCTGGGGGAACTGTCCGGTTCGCCCGCAGCGAGCTTCCGAAGGAAAAGCCGAAACACATACCGGGAATCAGAAAACACACGCGGAAAAGCCGCGGAACGCCTCCGGGCCTCCGAAACAACTCCGGATCGCGCCGATCCGAACACGAAAGATGTCCGAAACGAAATTTCAGACACAACGGAGCCGGACGCTCCGAAAACCAGATCCGGGACCCACGAAGAAGGATCCGAAAGGTCCGGGATATTACACCAGTGACCGTCACACGCGTAACGCACCCGACCCGGTGCGTTACATGAGTGTGACGGCCCCATCGGGGGCGTCACAACTTCTGGGCAGCTGGGCGGAGGATCCACCTAACGGACGTAGATAGGGTCGTTAGGGTGTTGTAACGTGCCAGCTTAGGTGCGTTACATTCCCCTGATACCTTCGTGTGGTTTATCCCTCGGGTGGGTGTAACGGCCTCGGATGGTGCGTTACATCAGTGTAACGCCCCTACCTTAGACCGTCACACCCTGTGTTTCTGTATTTCAGTGAAATAGTCCTCTGGTGCCTCTAACGGACCTAAGGGGTGCGTTACAGTCATGTAACGCACTGCCCCTGGTGCGTTACGCACTGCTGTCCCCTGCGTGTGGGGAAGTTGCTTCGGGTGAGCCTGACGGCCCCCGGTAGGCGCGTTACAGTGACGTAACGCACCTACCCTAGACCGTCACACTCTGTAACGGTCTAGGCTAGACCATCACACCCTCTGGCATTCAAAAAGATGGTCGGTTCATCTTCTAATGCATTTCATGTTGCATAACAGCTATGTTTAAGTTATTTTATAAACAATGGCACACTTTTAGATCCCGGTAGAGTACTTCCACTTTCCTTGTGATAGAACCACTAGACTTAGCCCTGAGACTTTCAGTGTCGCTCCGCCTGGCAAAGGTGGAAGGGCGTACCCATTGAGCGGTTTGTAAGCTAGTCACCGTGGGCCCTCGGCTCTTTACCGTAGCGTCCTACGGGGGGGGGCGGGGGGGACTAGCTAGAGGCCTGGCTCTAGGCAGGAGTCAGTGTGTTCACACGTGGTCAGAGGCCTGGACTGACACTAACGAGTGTTACTCTGACTAGTTCTTGGTTCGGTACTGTTACGTCTCTCGCTTGTTGTCAGCCTGACTTGCGAGTTCCTGGAGACACAGTGTAAGTCGTTAGTGGACGCTTCTGGTCTCTATTTTCTAGTGGGTACCTTCTACGGTCTCTTGTCACCTGGAGTAGTTGGGATTCTTTCTACTAGTAGATTTAGCTTCAGACGCTAATGTATACATTTGTATTGGCATATAGTTAGCTGTTTATACTATTTAGTTAGGCCTTACAGCTTTGCTATACCTGTGTTGTTATGTCAATACATGTTTGCTGCATTAAATGCATGCTCTAATTGCTTTATATTTGCATGCCTGCTTGTTAGTGTGAGGTAAGGATCCACGTGACCCCTACTGAGTCTGGCTGTGACTCACTCCTTCTCCTTTCAGGTGAGCAGCAACAGCCTCCCGTCGGCGGTTCCCGCGTCTTTGGGGATCGTGTATAGAGTGCCAGCGATAGTTCGACGGTCCTTTTTAGGTACTTTTGACCGAGGTATGCCCCACGTAGTTGTACTTTTGACTTCCTTCGTTTTGTGGACTTGTACTTTTGTGACTCTGGACTAGTGTACAGTTTGGATATCACTATGTCTTGTGTATTGCTTCTGCTTAAATCTTCAAGCTATAAATCTATTTTTATCGCGTGTGCTCGTGATCCCAATTCATTGTGCGCCTCCTCAACGAACGTACTAACCCTTCAGGGGCCTCATCAGCCTCTTGGGTGGCTTCCCCAGTTCTTGGTATCGGTATATCGGTATCCGGATCTCCGGGTCGTCACAGTTGGTATCAGAGCCATTTTGAGGACTCGTACTAGGAATTGAAATCCGTGCTGGTCTAGAGCAAGTCCATTGTGTCGTCTATTGCTGGCTTAGGTTGTTTCTCACGATTATTGATGGATTTCCTATTATTCTTTGTTTTCTCAGATTCAAGATGTTGCCTCGTGGTTGGCGGAGAGCTCGGGCACCTCGGGAGGAGAGTGGCTCCTCTTCTACCCCAGCTGCGCCGGCTCCTGTAAGTCCTGCCCCACGTGATGATTTGCCTGGTGGTCGTGGCAGAGCGTTGAAGGAAGTCTTGCTTTTCCACCCACCTATTTTTGAGGGTCAATCAGACCCGGAGGCAGCGAGAGCGTGGCTTGATGTCACTGTGAGCGCGTTCCAGTCGATGGAGTGCGCGGAGGATGAGAGGGTCATGCTGGCGACCTATCAGCTGCAAGGTACCGCGCGCACATTGTGGACTACGGAGTGGGAGATTGCCTTCCATTCCCGTCCGCTCCGACAAATCACCTGGGCAAAGTTTGTTGCTGCCTTCGAACGTGCCTATACTCCGACCTGTCTTAAGCTTGCTAAGATGTATCAATTTCTGGAGCTGACGCAAGGTGACCTGACCGCGCTGCAGTACCGAGAGAAGTTCTTTGAATTGGGCTGGTATGCGCCCCACATCTTCGCTGATGAAGCGATGAAGACTCAGCAATTTCTGCTAGGGCTGGAAGCGGAGTTGAGCCTGCCGTTGTTTGCAACTCGGGTAACCGACTTGGATGCGGCATACCAGGCAGCTGTCGCTCTAGAATTGGAATTGGCAAGGACTCGGGGGCTTTCTCAGACTGGGATAGTTCAACAGGCGATGTAGTTTCAGCCGACGTACCAGTCGACTGTTCCAGGAGCTTCCCCTGTGTTTCCTGCTGCTGGTGGTGCTTCTTTTTCTAAATCCAAGGGCAAGAAGTTCAAGTTCAAGAAGTCCAAGAAGAAATTCGATCAGCAGGCATCTTCTGGTGCTGTTCAACCTTCTGCTCCTTCTTTTCCTCAGCGCCAGGGTTCCTCGCCCAATCAGCCTAAGCGGTGCTGGAGGTGTGGCGGTAACCACCCGGGCAAGCCGTGCTCGTTGCCAGGTGGTTTGTTTTCGTTGTGACCAGCCGGGTCACATTGTTCGAGACTGCCCAATGAAGTCAATGCCAGTGCAATTCTCTCAATCTGTTTAGCCTCAGCAGTCTCAATTCAGACTCCCTCTGCCACCTCTACCTCCGCAGTTCTATCCTCAAGCCTCGGCGTCTTCCCAACAATCTTCTGCAGCAGCCAAGAAGTAAAAAGGGAAAGTTTCTCACATTACTCGCGCAGAGGCTGTTGCATCTCACATGGTGGAAGGTACGATCATGCTTTATGGTCATGCAGCTCGCGTATTATTTGATTCGGGTGCTTCTCACTCCTTTATTTCTGAGGATTTTCTTGCATGTATTGAGGAGCCCACCACTGAGGTCACTTGTGATTTGTTGGTTGAGTTGCCATCTAGAGATTTTATATTCACCCCATTGTGTCTCGAGGAGTCTCCTGTTGTGGTTAGTGACCGTCGGTTGCCAACGAGACTGTATGCTTTGCAGTTGTCAGAGTATGATGTTATTCTGGACATGGATTGGTTGGAACAATATGGAGCTGTGGTTGACTGCAGATCCAAGAAAGTCTACTTTCAGCCACCTGGGAAACCAGCATTCTATTTTCAAGGTATTCGGTCCCGTTCCTCTCGCTTGATTATTTCTACTATTCGAGCCCGTAGATTGCTTGATGCAGGTTGTCAGGAGTTCTTAGCTTCAGTGGTTGCCATTGAGACATCTCAGCAGGAGGTCAGTGGTATTCCTGTTGTGTGTGAGTTCCCCGATGTGTTCCCTGACGAGTTGCCGGGCTTACCTCCACAGCGAGAGATTGAGATGTTAATTGATTTGATTCTGGGTACGGCACCCTTGGCCAAGGCACCGTACCGGATGGCTCCAGCTGAATTGAAAGAACTGCGGGCGCAGTTGCTTGAGTTGCTAGATAAGGGTTATATCCAACCCAATTTTTCTCCTTGGGGTGCTCCTGTTCTATTTGTGAAGAAGAAAGATGGGAGCCTGAGGTTGTGTATTGACTACAGGTAGTTGAATCAGGTGACTATCAAAAATAAGTATCCTTTGCCCAGGATCGATGATTTGTTTGATCAGTTACAGTCTGCCTCTGTCTTTTCTCGGATTGATCTCCGCTCTGGTTATTACCAGTTGAGAATCTGGGAATCTGATGTTGAAAAGACTGCTTTCAGCACGCGGTATGGTCATTTCAAGTTTTTGGTTATGCCTTTTGGGTTGACCAATGCTCCTGCAGCTTTTATGGACTTAATGCAGCGTGTGTTTCGGCCATTTTTGGACCAATTTGTTGTCATCTTTGTCGATGATATTCTTGTCTATTTGGCTTCTGAGGAAGAACATACACAGCATTTGAGGATCGTTGTAATGCCCCGGATTTTTTAGATTCTCGGGTCGTTACAGCTGGTATCAGAGCGGTGGTTGTGGACGTACATAGGAATTTGAAATATTGCAGTGATCAGAGTCCATAAGGTCCAGTACAGTCGGCAGCTGGCATAGGTTTTGTGCTTGTTTTTCCGCTTTGTTTCTCGCTTGAGAGCTTGGGTGCGCTGTGCGGCGCTGTGAAGGTGGTTGTTGTCCGTGGCTTTCATGCCAGCATGGGGTCTAAGGATTGAGGTTTAGAGCCTTCTCCCTCATCGGTGATGGCCCTGGTTGTGCTGCGTTGGGCAGAGGTTGCTAGCAGGTGTGAGCTCGCGGTGCTGCGTTCGAGGAATCTACGGCGTGGTCAGGTGGCTGGAGAGGATTTTTCGTGGTTAAGTGGCCGTGAGCGTGCTCTGAGGGAGTTGCTGTCGGTTTTGGCCACTCCAGCTTGAGGTTTGTCCAGCTCCTGAGGCGTTCTGATCAAGAAGTGTGCTCGGGTGAGTGGAGGATCTTCTCGGTGAGCTGTTGTTTCGTCGAGCCTGATGTCCTGTCGTGCTCTGTGGCGTCAGAAATGACGTGTCGGTTCCGATTGTTTTGCGGATTTCGAGGCAGGATTGGGCTGTGGTGTCCCAGTAAGTCTTGCTCCTGCGCTCTTGTGTGCGATTGGGTTGTGTTCGCCCTGGAGTTGGCTTGAGATGTGAAGGCTCCATGGTGAGTTCGGGACTCGAGGATGAGCGTCGGCGATTGTCGGTTATGGCTTGTGTTGCGGCTCTTGGCGTGGTGTGTTGCAGTTCGAGGAATTGCAGCAGTGGTGCTTCGAGAAATGCTGTGATTATGGTCCGACGTGACACTCGTCGAGTGTGTCGAAGGCGCTGACCTGACGGAAGCGATGGTTTTTCTTGGTGCTGGATGGTGCTGTTTCCAGCGTGCGTGAGGTTTGAGGTCAGGTCGAGCGTGGAGTCCTTCCGTTGGTCGGAAGTGCGTTTGGTTTCTCCTTTGGTTGGAGAGATTGTGTTGGGCTAAGGTTCGTCGTCTTGCACTGTGTGTTCAGATTGGTTGGCCTTGTGTGCCATGAAGTCTATGCGAGACGTGCTCATTATCTTGGCAAGGCGGTTGCCCGTGAGGAGTCGTGCCCATTCCCTTGTCGTGTGAGGGTGCTGGCACTGTTCCGGAAGAACGAGTGCTGGTTGGGCGGTGTTCGCTTTCTCGGCTGTGCGCGCGGATCAGAGTGCGCAGCGGAAGCGTGGTGGGCTTGTGACCCATTGGTTCAGGATCGTAGCGTCGGTTGCTACGGGCGGATTCCTGAGTTTGCGTTGAGCATTGGAGGATTGGTTCCTCAGTGTGAAACGTGTTGTTGCCGTGCCGTTGCTCGAGGTATTATGGTTCTTGGCACTGGCAGGATGGAGTGTTGGGGAATGTGCTGGCTAGTGCGCCGCATGAGTACCCTATTCCTGTGATGGAAGCCGTGTCAGGCGTCGGTATTGGACCTGGATGGGGTTGTTGAGGATGTCGCCTGACGATGGTCGAGGACGTGTTGGTCAGAGTCGGTGGCTTGGTGTCCGACTTGTGTTTCCAGTCGTGTCCTCGGTTGAGATCGTGTTTTGAGGAAGTGGTCTCTGGCAGATGATGGGTCCCGGTTGGCGGCCGTGAGTGGCTGGTGAGCCTAACCGTGTGATCGACCACAGCAACGTCTGTTGGTTCTACGGTCTTGTCGGATTGTGACTGTGACGACCCGAGGATCCGAGTACCGGAAAGGAACCGGCGCGTCTCGAATCTCGGCCCGCCAACCCACGAGCCCGGAGACTCGGAAGGGTAGAAAGGAGTGGTGTGGGGTATAAGAGAAGCTGCAACGTTCACAGAGATAGCACAATAATAAAAAAAGAAATGCACATAATAATATAAATAAATCAAACTGCTACAAGGTCCACAGTGTCTCATGTCCAAAAGAAAGTACAGTCAACAGGAAGGAAAGTACAACTACTCGGGGCATCCCCCAGCGTACAACAACACGGGGCATCCCCCAGAGTACAACTACGCGAGGCATCCCCCGGCTCTGGCAGACTGGCAACTAACCCTGGCTGGAAGACCCACGCTGAAACTCGGTCGCGCCTCCCGCCGACCCCGCCTCACCTGAAGAGCAGGGGTGAGCCTCATCTCATTGGCCCAGTAGGGATCCCGCGAATCCCCACCTCACACGGAAAACGAGGAAGAAGAAGACAACCCTACCAACCGAGAGTACAGTAGAACCGACAAGCTAAAGTAAATAAACGGAAAAAGTCATCAACTCTAACAGTACCGTAGTACGGAACCTCGATCCAACAAAACACGAGTCCACGCCTGCCAGTGAACAGGAGCACCATCCACAAGAAGAACGACCGGATGCGTCCCCTGACGTCTTACACCGCGTCACAAGTGTCTAGCTACAACGCCCCGGGCGTGAGACTCAGACACGCAACAAGTACCACACAACAAGGACTAGCTGGGGTCACACTCGTCAGTGCGTGTCCCAAGCCCCCAACTACGTGTGCACACACAGACCATCTGCTCTAGGTCGGGTCCTCTAGCTGGTTTTCCCCCCCACCGGACTCTGGTGGCAAAGGCAAGGGGCCCTACGGTAACCAGCCTAAAAACCGCGTCACACTGGGTCTCGCTCTCCACCACCCCCAGGTGGGTCCGCACCCGCGTGCGCAAGAAGCTACGACTAGTGGACAGGTCACTGGAAGTAAGGACTAATCCACGGAAACCACCGATCAAACCCTAGCACAGACTCTCGATGATCCTACGGTAGGTACGGAAGCCGGGGACACGCATGAGGTCCGACCGTCCCTCAAGTCACATGGCACTCCTACCGAGGTAACTGATTCTCCGAGGAACCCCGGGCGCCCCTGTGGCTCTCACTGGGTGCCCACGGCATCCCTAGGGCCACACGCCACAACCGGGTCCAATACTCATCCAACCGGAGGTCACGCTACCCGCAAAACGCTGTTCGGGGAAGGGAAAGGTCGCGCTAGGTATCCCTAGCGTGACACCGAAGAACGCGCTAGCTTTGGCTAGCGCGATCTTCCATGTCGCGCTGCCCAAGGCTAGCGCGTTCAATCTGAACGCGCTAGTCTTGGATAGCGCGATCTGGAGATCGCGCTACCCGAACCAGGCGCGTTCCCCCACCGCCTTACTGTTCGTCTTCTCCAACGGACACGCTCGGACGACACAGCGCGTTCATCAAGAACGCGCCACTGGACTATAGCGCGACATCGGGCCGAGCCCGGTTCACGAACTACGGCCGAAAATCACAAAACCACGCCCATTCACCCCCTTTGGTGAAGGGAAAATAATGGGGAATCACCCCACAACGACCTAGCATGCATCTAGAGCCCCCAAATCGATCAAAAACCCCACGAATCGACGGATCCGGCACTCAAACCCCAAACATGGAAATAACCCTCCCGGCATGAATCTAGCCCCTCTCGGCCTCTCCACGGCCTAGAAATCACGGGGAATGCTAGAAAGAGGGTAAGATTCATCCCCCTACCTCAAGGAAGCTCGAAATCCACCGAATCACCGTCGAAATCAAGGATGAGGCTTTTACTCCCACGAACGCCCCGCCTCTCGTCGCGAAAACCACGCCACCGGGACCGCCTTGCCGCCGCCGCCGCTGCCACGCCGTTGCCGGAGTGAGAGGGGCCGCGTCTCGGTCGCCCGGGGAGAAGAAGATCGGCCGCGAGGGAGGGGGAGCTCTCACGGTTGAAGGAAGGAGGGAGAAGAAGAAAAGAAAAAGGTAAAAGGAAAAGAAAAAGAATTGATATATATAGAAAATCCGGAAAATCAAAAAAATCCCAAAAAATAGAAAAATACACCTCCTCGACCGTCTCGACGCGCTGATCGCAACGGTACCACTCGCGGGCTGGTGAACGACCCGGTTCACCCGCTACAGGGTTCCGAAGGACTCGCCGAAACCCGTACGCGGAAATCGGAAAACGCGCACGGAAAAGCCGCGGACACACTCCGGGCCTCCGAAACGACTCCGGATCGCGCCGATCCGAACACGAAAGATGTCCGAAACGAAATTTCAGACACAACAAGGTCGAACACCCTGACAAACCAGATCCGGGACCCATAACGAAGGATCCGAAAGATCCGGGACATTATAGTGACGGTGAGACGTATAATCGATCGGGGACCCAGAGTGCTTTGGTCGTGGTGTCGGCGACCAGGTCACCGTGAGCACTGTTCAGGTGGTGTCCCGTGGCTCTGTGGTAAGGGCGGAATCGGGATTTGCGGGTGTCCACTTGGATTGATCGAAGGATTTGATGAGACCAGACGTAAGAGTAACGCCTTTGGGCAGAGGCCTTTTTGTGAGATTGACGTCGGATTGGTGGTCCTTGAAAGGACGTTGGTGTTGCAATGGTTATCCCTGGTTTGGTGACCAGCGTGGGATGGTTCCCCTGTAAGTCTGAGTCCAGTGAGGTGATGACTGAAGACACCAGGATCCATCATTTGGTTTCGTTGTGCTCCCCGAGAGGGTCGAGTTGGCGTGATGTTCGAACTCGGATGCGGAGTCCGAGAGGGGTGCAGCTCGAGATGTGGCATCAGTCTGTGTGGGAGTCGACGGATGGCTTGCTGAGGTTTGGAATGTTTCCTTTGGACCCGGTGGAGGACCAGGAAAGAAGGAAGAACTTGAGCGAGCGGTTGGTGACCGTCGGCGTGTGGTCTTTTCACAGACAAGATGCTGGTTGTTGGGGCTCGAGCATGGCGAGAACCGTGTGCCAGCGAGGCCTTGGGTGGCTGATCATGTGATGTGCCTTTCCTGACGGGATCTGGGCTTTGTCGAAGTTTGTCTTCTGACAAGAGTTGGCACGGTGTTGTGTCTGGCTTTCGGCTTGCCATGTGTGAGGTGTTTCTTGGTGTTGAGCTGATGAGCTAGTTGCGGTCTGTTGAGATGACTGCTTGAGCTGGTGGAGGCTCTATTTTGGTTGCTCCCTCGAGGAGGGCGTGCGACCTGTCAGCTGGCTGCGAAGCTGATGTGCCATTTGTCTGCCGACCATTGGATGGATCGGTAGCTGTTGCTCGTATCGAGGGTTGTGTTTCCTTGGTGAGCGAAATGGTGGCAGCGGCGCCTTGATTGGTTTCCGTGGTGTCTGAGGTGATGCCGGAATGTGTCCTCGGGTATATGCCTGCTCTGTTGGCCAGTGTGCTCGGCGCGAGGAGCGAGGTGTTGTTTGTGATTGTAAGTCTGGCTGTGTCCCTCAGGATCGGTGTTCTCGTGAGGATCGAGGTTTTCTGTGCTGGGTCAATGACAGCGTGTCAGTTGGTTTCGTGTTCTTCCCCCGGGACTTCATGCTAGGTCTTGAATTTCGAGGACAAAATTCCTTTAAGGGGGGAGGGCTGTAATGCCCCGGATTTTTCGGATTCTCGGGTCGTTACAATCGTGTTGCAGACTCTACGAGACCATGAGCTCTTTGCTAAATTCAGTAAGTGTGAGTTCTGGCTTCGGGAAATTCATTTTCTAGGCCATGTGATTTCTGGTGATGGAGTCGTAGTGGATCTAGCTAAGATTGAGGCTGTTCTTCAATGGCAGAGACCGAGGACAGTGACAGAAATCAGAAGTTTTCTGGGTCTTGCAGGTTATTGCCGCAGGTTCATCCAAGACTTTGCGAAGATTGCAGCACCAATGACTAGACTGACTCGTAAAGATGTTCCTTTTGTCTGGTCAGATCAATGTGAGCAGAGCTTTAATGAATTAAAAAGGCTACTCACTTCTTCTCCAGTGCTGGTGTTACCTTCTGGCTCGGGTGGATTTGTGGTCTGCACAGATGCTTCTCGGGTTGGCCTTGGGGCAGTGTTGATGCAACATGGTAAAGTTATTGCTTATGCATCCCGGCAGTTGAAACAACATGAGGAGAACTATCCGACTCATGATTTAGAACTTGCTGCATTGATCTTTGCCTTAAAAATCTGGAGGCACTATCTGTATGGTGAAAAGTTTGAGATCTTTACAGATCACCAGAGTTTGCAGTATGTATTCTCTCAAAAGGACCTCAATCTCAGACAGCGCTGATGGATGGAATATATGAAGGACTATGACTTTACACTCTCCTATCAGCCAGGTAAAATGAATGTTGTGGCTGATGCTCTAAGTAGGAAAGTGCAAGTCTCTCAACTATTGCTTCAGGAATGAAAATTGTGGGAACAGCTTCCTAGTGAGGCGGTTAGCGTGGACATTCCAACTGATCCAGTGGCAGATGTGTGTGCTAGTTTGGCCATGTCTTCAACTCTATATCAGCAGATTAGAGAGGCCCAACAGGCTGACTCTGATTTGACCCGCGTCATATCGATGCATCACATTGAATTTGATGATGAGCTGGTTGTCAGTTTTCGTGGCCGGTTATATGTTCCAGCTGTTGAAGAGTTGAGAAATGCAATTCTGAGCGAGGCTCATGGATCCCATTTTACTATTCACCCCGGCACTACCAAGATGTATAAGAATCTAAAAAGGCAGTTCTGGTGGCCAGGCATGAAGCGAGATGTGACTGTGTTTGTTTCCAAGTGCTTAACTTGTCAGCAGGTGAAAGCTGAACACCAAAAGCCAGGTGGATTGCTTCAGCCGTTGGAAGTTCCGCAATGGAAGTGGGATCATGTCACAACCGATTTTATGGTGGGTTTACCTCAGACTTCGCAGGGCTTTGATGGAATCTGGCTGTTAGTTGATAGATTGACTAAGACAGCAAGACTTTTACCGATTAAAGTTACTTGGAGTGTGCAGATATTGGCCGACCTGTACATTGAAAAGATCGTGCCACTGCATGGTGTTCCAGTCTCACTTGTGTCAGATCGTGACCCACGTTTTACCTCCGGCTTCTGGCGCAGTTTCCAGAAGGCCTTGGGCACTAAATTGGCTTTTTCTTCAGCTTATCATCCGCAGTCTGATGGTCAATCTGAAAGGATGATTCAGACTCTTGAAGATATGTTGAGATCGTGTTGCCTTGAGTGGCAGGGTTCGTGGGGTTAGCATTTGCCACTTGTGGAGTTTGCTTATAATAATAGTTTTCACTCCAGTATCGGCATGGCACCTTATGAAGCACTATACGGCCGTCCTTGTCGTACCCCTTTGAACTGGTTTGATGCCGGTGACCGGCTTTTGACAGGACCTGACATGGTGCAGCAGTGTGCTGATGTGGTCCGTCTGATCAGGCAGAAAATGTTGACAGCTCAGAGTCGATAGAAGAGCTACGCGGATCAGCGTAGGCGACCACTGTAGTTTGAGCCCAGAGATAAAGTGTTTGTGAAAATATCTCCGATGAAAGGAGTTTCCAGATTTGGGAAGCGTGGGAAGCTTAGTCCGCAATACATTGGTCCGTTTCCTATTGTGGAGTGTGTGGGCCAGGTGGCTTATCGGCTTCAGCTACCAGCGGCAATGTAGGCTATTCATGATGTATTCCACGTCTCCCAGTTGAGGAAATATGTCTCTGATCCATCTCATGTCCTCGATGACGCTGCATGGCCAGAAGTGACTGCTGACCTGTCTACACCAGAGTATCCCATCAGAATTGAAGACCGTCGTGAGCAACGGTTGAGAAATAAAGTGATTCCGCTAGTTAAGGTCGTTTGGCAACGTCACTCGGGCAACGAGGCTACTTGGGAACGTGAAGATGAGATGAGACAGCTTTTTCCTTTCTTGTTCGCTTGAGGTATGATTCCTTTGCAGTTTCCTCTTTGTTCTCCTTCTTAAATTTCGGGGTCAAAATTTTTATTAGGAGGGAGGGACTGTAAGGCCCGTGTCTTAGCGGATCTTTGATGGTTCGGGTTTAGGATTTATTCCGCGAACTTTGACCATTTTTTCGGATTTTTAGGCCATTTATTGGTATTTGTTCGATTAAGTTCTAATGTTTATGGATTTCATTGGGCATTTTCATAATATTGAAGATTTGGGGGTCTTTTTGCAAAAGGTAGTTTTTTTTCAAAAAAAATTATATCTCACCCCTTTTTCTCCCCTCCTCACGTCACCACCTTACCTCCCCCTCTCCACCCCTCTCGATCTCTCTCTCTCCCCATTTCCTCTCCCCCTCTCCCTCACGATCTCTCTCTCCCTGCGCAAGCGGGCGAGACGGCGACGGATGGCGGCGTGGAGGGCGCCGTTGGACTCGTGGCGAAGAGTGGAGTGCGTTGACGCCCACCTCGGCACGGATCGTGGCCCGAGGAGACGGGATAGGGCGAGGAGGAGCGTGGAGGTTTCGCCCTTGCATGCGGTCGGTCGTCCACTTTCGGCTTGAATGAGGTAGGGGGATGGAACCCTTACCTGACTAGGATCGTCTGGACACCACTTGCACCGCCATGCACGGCCATTTTCTCCATTTTCGGTGAAATCCCCATGTTAGTGTGATTTAGCTCAATTTCATGAAAATTCACTCCTTGGGCTTTGTTTTTATGTTTCCTAGCATTTAATTGATGTTATGGATGCATGCATGAGCAGGGAACAGGTTTTTAACGCGATCCCCGTCGATTTCGATCGATCGGGGGATGTTCCGGTTTCAAACCGGACATACTCGCAACCCAGCTCGTGTGACGGTCATCCCAACGACCGTCACACGCGTAACGCACCCGACCCGGTGCGTTACGTGAGTGTGACGGCCCCATCCGGGGGCGTCATAGCTTCTGGGCAGCTAGGCGGAGGATCCACCTAACGGACCTAGATAGGGCCGTTAGGGTGTTGTAACATGCCAGCTTAGGTGCGTTACATTCCCCTGATACCTTCGTGTGGTTTATCCCTCGGGTGGGTGTAACGGCCTCGGATGGTGTGTTACATCAGTGTAACGCCCCTACCTTAGACCGTCACACCCTGTGTTTCTGTATTTCAGTGAAATAGCCCTCGGGTGCCTCTAACGGACCTAAGGGGGTGCGTTACAGTCATGTAACGCACTACCCCTGGTGCGTTACGCACTGCTATCCCCTGCGTGTGGGGAAGTTGCTTCGGGTGAGCCTGACGGCCCCCGGTAGGTGCGTTACAGTGACGTAACGCACCTACCCTAGACCGTCACACTCTGTAACGGTCTAGGCTAGACCGTCACACCCTCTGGCATTCAAAAAGATGGTCGGTTCATCTTCTAATGCATTTCATGTTGCATAACCGCTATGTTTAAGTTATTTTATAAACAATGGCACACTTTTAGATCCCGGTAGAGTACTTCCACTTTCCTTGAGATAGAACCACTAGACTTAGCCCTGAGACTTTCAGTGTTGCTCTGCCTGGCAAAGGTGGAAGGGCGTACCCGTTGAGCGGTTTGTAAGCTAGTCACCGTGGGCCCCCTGCTCTTTATCGTAGCGTCCTAGGGGGGGGGGGGAATTAGCTAGAGGCCTGGCTCTAGGCAGGAGTCAGTGTGTGCACACGTGGTCAGAGGCCTAGACTGACACTAACGAGTGTTACTCTGACTAGTTCTTGGTTCGGTACTGTTACGCCTCTCGCTTGTTGTCAGCCTGACTTGCGAGTTCTGGAGACGCAGTGTAAGTCGTTAGTGGACGCTTCTGGTCTCTGTTTTCTAGTGGGTACCTTCTACGGTCTCTTGTCACCTGGAGTAGTTGGGATTCTTTCTACTAGTAGATTTAGCTTCAGACGCTAATGTATATATTTGTATTGGCATATAGTTAGCTGTTTAGACTATTTAGTTAGGCCTTACAGCTTTGCTATACATGTGTTGTTATGTCAATACATGTTTGCTGCATTAAATGCATGCTCTAATTGCTTTATATTTGCATGCCTGCTTGTTAGTGTGAGGTAGGGATCCACGTGACCTTTACTGAGTCTGGCTGTGACTCACTCCTTCTCCTTTTAGGTGAGCAGCAGCAGCCTCCCGTCGGCGGTTCCCGCGTCTTTGGGGATCGTGTATAGAGTGCCAGCGATAGTTCGACGGTGCTTTTTGGGTACTTTTGACCGGGGTATGCCCCGTGTAGTTGTACTTTCGACTTCCTTCGTTTTGTGGATTTGTACTTTTGTGACTCTGGACTATTGTACAGTTTGGCTATCACTCTGTCTTGTGCATTGCTTCCGCTTAAATATTTAAGCTATAAATCTATTTTTATCGCGTGTGCTCGTGATCCCAATTCATTGTGCGCCTCCTCAGCGAACGTACTAACCCTTCAGGGGCCTCATCAGCCTCTTGAGTGGCTTCCCCCATTCTTGGTATCGGTATATCGGTATCCGGATCTCCGGGTCGTCACACCCTCCAAGCCCACCAACAAACCATCTCTAAGTTGGAGACCCAATTGGGCCAATTGGCTGAAACCACCATGAGAAGGGAAGTGGGCCAATTGTCAAGTCAGCCCATTGTCAACCCACGAAATAATCCTTCAGACTTCCCATAACCAAACTTCCCCATTAACCAACCAATTCCTCCTCTCCTCCAGCACCCATCAGGCTAAATACCACAAAAAGGGCCACAACTCGAAAATGCAAAAGCAATTTCGACCTTAAGAAGTGGTAAAATCCTCAAAGATCCCCAGGGGTCCACTCCTAGTCCATCAGTCCAGGCCCCTGACATATCTTCTGATAGTGAGGAGGAGCCCAGCCAGGAATAGGATGTCAAGGGAAAGAGGAAAATAGAGGAATGGCCTAGCACGTACCAACCTACAGTGCCATTTCTCAATGCCTTAAAGCCCAAAAAGAAACAACCAGCCCATAATGAGGAGATGATGAAGATCTTCAAATAAGTACACATCAACATCCCTCTCCTCGATGTCATCAAACATGTCCCGGCCTATGCTAGATTCTTAAAAGAAATGTGCACTCCTAGGCGGGAGCCACGAGTGACCCCAGAAAAGGTTCGACTCCCTGAGAACGTTAGTGCTGTGGTCCTCAACCAACTTCCAAGGAAGTTAAAAGACCCTGGAGCACCCCTTATCTCTTGCAACATTGGGGGTGTGACATTTGATAAGGCTCTCCTTGATTTAGGAGCTAGTGTGAATTTACTCCCTACCTCCATCTATGAGCAGTTTGACATCGGTGAGCTCAAGCCTACTCCCATTATTCTCCAGCTCACCGATAGATCAATCAAGACTCCAAAGGGCCTTATTGAAGATGTCATTGTTAAAGTGAATGAGTGTTACTTCCCTGTCGACTTTCTTATTTTAGACATGGTTTCTCCCCAAGAAATCAAGCATACTCCTATCATTTTGGGTAGACGATTTTTAGCCACGGCTATGGCTAATATAGACTGTGCGTCAGGAATTATGGACATATCTTTTGGGGACCAGAAAGTCAGCATCAACATTTTCAAGGCATCCAAATTTCATGATCAAAAAGGAGATTGCTACTACCACAAGAGCTTCTGTCACAAGAGCTTCCTACTGAGAATAGGACAACCAGACCTGCCACGACGACAGAGAGGTTACCCGCTACGCCCAGAGAGAATGCTCCTCCGGCACGGCCTTACCACCCAGCGAGCGCTCTCGGAGTACTCGCTAGGAGCGACGAGCATGCGTGCAGAGAACTACACGCCTCTCGGATCGTCTACTGCGAACTCGACTTCTCTCTTACTTTGCTCTTCTCTATTGCTCATTGATCCCTTGCTGACTTAAGCATCGGAGGGTTGTCCCATGGGGTAACACCCGGGACTCCTTCTGACGCCTCTTTGGTTTCTTGGTGTTTGCAGGCATCCACGGGCGCGAGGCGACTTCCCCAACAAATAAATAGAGAAGGTGGTACGTGGCATAGGAATCATTTTCCTGCCTCTACAGTCATGATATTAATCTTCCTCTAATCCTTCTCTTCTCCGTCGCTATATAAAGATGGATTAGCTATAGCCTTCGTCGTCTCCAATATTTCGTCGCTAATTTTACTTCTGGTAGCGACGGATTAGAGACGAACTCATTTCCATCACTATGACATTTCATCATTACTCTATCGCTAATCCATCACTAGTCTATCTCCTGTGATTTCACTTAATGAGATGCCCATGTGTTGCTATTTTTTTATTTTTTAAAGATATTTATTTATTTAAATTTAAAAAGCCGGTTGCATAGAAAATAAAAAATCTCAGACATCAAACACATAATTTGAAATAAAAAATACACACTTCGTCATTAAAATAACATCCAAAATTCTTCAAATACAATGTTTAAAAAGTAAAATTTGTTTATATCATTAGTCTAAAAATAATAAGAAATATCCGATGTCCCCTCCACGTCATCGTCTCCCCCATCACCGTCACGTGAATGTGTAATAGTATCCTCTTACATTAAAAAAGAAAAACAAAAGAATATTACATGCACATATATGAAACAGATTTTTTAATAAACAAATTAAAGTAAATAAATTCTTTAAAATTAGATGTGCATATATTATATGGCAAGGTGATTCTTGGAGGATAACTTTAGCTATGGAAGATGGGAACCTTGGAGGACCGGAAGGTGTGGATTTGCCTTCTTTCTTGCAGCTCCTCGAGGATGAGATACACTTCCTCTAATCCCATGTAAAATCCTTCGGCCTTTAGGAGATAAGGTTAGGTAGAATTCTCTGGTTCAAAAAAGTTTGACCACTCAAAAAGTAAAAAGCATGTTAGATTGATCATACCAGCTTGGATACCGATCGAACGGTCCTTTTTATCTCTGACGTAACGTGAACAAGATCCCCTATCAATCGGTCAGTACGAGGGCCTCGGTCACCATCTCTAATCACAATTTTTAAGAAGCATATATCTCATTATGGTGATTTTGGTTGATCAATCTTTTTTGGGGTCTTGTCGATCAAAACATCCTTCCAGACCATTCTTTACTAATGTCTAGCAGGTCCATCGTGAGCTTCACTCTTCTTCTATATCTTTATTTTGATTATTTTGATTCTTTCTTTCTGATTGATTCTTCTATCTTGCGCTGTGTAGGTCAAGGGTACATGTTGCCCTCACGCAAAGTATGAAATCGCAACTTCAAGACCTCAAATGTGCGCTCTACAACGTTTCTAATTTGGGCATGACGATGATTGAATTTTTCCTTCTTATTTTTGTAAGGTACATTGACACGACCACGGAATTGAGCAAGATGATACTTCACTCCCCTATACGGAGCCAAGAAAGGTGAATAATTTCCGTATCCAGAATCAACCAAATAATACTTCCCCGGTGGTACAGAGAAACCTCCTTCATCTAAGACCCACTTTAACACCCTCATATCAGCAGCAGATCCTTCCCATCCAACACAGACATACTGGAAAAGCATATCAAATGATACATCAGCCTTTACATTTTGTGTAATGCATTGCTTACGGTTGCGGAATCGGTCATGCTCTGAAATTGGTATGTTTGCAGGAATGTGCGTGTCGTCTATGGCACCGATGGCATCCTACAACAAAATGGCGTTGGTAAGTTTAAGGCACCAATGTAGTGGGGAGGAATGACTAAGTCAAAATATCTCACCTTAAAATAAGGGTAAAAGCGTTCTTTGCTACGAATGTAGGGATGACACTCGTGAACTTGTGTAGGTGTGGGTAGTTGAATATATTCTTCCTTCAAATGGTTGATGGCAATGATGACTTCATTTACATACTTACTGATTGTTTGAGAAGAATGTTGAAAGTGCTCACACAAAGCACCACTAGACACCCCATGACCAGTGACATATAAAAACATACCAAACTGTTCAGCAGCAGTCACATATTTTGAATCCTTTAATAAACCACGAGCTACCAAGATGTCAGTCAATCTTGTAAATATAGTTGGGTGCATCCTGAACACTTTGTAACATCTCTGCTCATATCCATTGATAATATCTGTCACCCACATTTGACCTGCGTAGACTGATGAATGCATGCATCGACGAATAGGTGGCTACATTTTCTCATCTTCCACTTGTTCAAGAATGGCCTCCTCAATGCTGTTGAAGATGTCATCATCCTTCAAGAGAAACTCCATTAGAATGCGATAAATATCTACACATCACACCAAGCATTTCCATCACCATTACAACAAGATGAATTGATGAAGTCATTATCCATTAGTAAAATGACTAGTACATGGTTTAATAACACCGATTGTAAAAAAGTTAGTACAATAGAGAGATAGTACTTGTGAACAAGCATAGTCCATGAAGTCCCTACCTTAAACAACACAAGTAGAAGAGTAAGTAATATAAACAAGAGCAATACTACTAGAATACTCAACAAGACAACAACAATGCAAGACACGTTGGACATTTGTGTCCTCCGATGTAGCAGTGACTGGTTCCTTGCAAGATAAGGTGACGTAGGATTTGCATGAGACGCAGGCATGGGCCTTGCAATTACTTGAGATCGATCGAGAATATGTGTATGCCGCTGTTGTCATACCCATTTATAGCCTTATGTGCTTCCTCTAATGAGTGAAAACCCTTGTGTAGAGGTAGGAAAATGGTTCTTAGGCCACGTACCACCTTCTCTATTTATTTGTTGGGGAAGTCATGGTGGGGACACCGGGTCCACTACTGGGCCCACTACTTGGAGCCGACGCCGCACTGCCCCGACACCGAGCTTATGGCTCGGAGATCCTTCATGAAGACTCGGCCTACGTAGTATATTGCGTATTGAGTATATGTATTTATGTGTATGTATACATGTATCCCTACATGTATTTTTTCTTTCATCTTATTAGGCTAGTCTAAGTCAAAATAACATGTGTGTAATTTTTGTATTTTATTTGATTAAAACCCCTAAGTCAATAGTGGGTTGGTGGCCTTTGTTTTATTAGGCTAGGATAGATATGCAAATAAGGAAAATAAGGAAGGTATGAATGTAATGGGCATTTCCTATAAATATGAGGCCAATGCTTGTTACGAGACATGATATGAATGAGAAAAAGATTGAGCCTAAGGTGTTTGCCTTATTCCTTCCTTCCCTCTTCTCTCCATTTGTGAGATTTGAGTGTGTTTCCCGGTGTGAGACCGTCCGGCGTGAGGCCGAGCTGTGTGAGATAGCAATTATCCGTTCCCGTCCTGTTCGCGCCCCGGAGTGCCGTCGATCCATCCCCACGTCGCCGCCGCGTCATATTTGGTATCAGAGCCCAACAAACGGCGCCTCCGACGACCCCAACGTCCTCGACGTCATCTCCCTTTCTCTCTCTAGGTTGCTAGAGTGAAAAAAAAAAGAGAAAAAAAAAGTAGCAGGAAGATCTTGAGAAAAAAAAAGAGAGAAAAAAATTGAAAAAAAAATTATTTTGTTCTCTGTTTCACTCTCTCTCGTATTCCCTCTCTCTCTCTGTTACTCCATTTCTCTCTCTCTTTCTGTTACGGGAGAGAAAACAGAACAGAAAAAAAAAAGAAAGGGCACGTTCGTAGCATCGTCGAACGTGTTGGGTTCAAAAGGGGCCGCGGCCGCAACCGGCCACCCACCACCGTGCGC